>JABUQX010078993.1:20000-23680 GCA_015478945.1 Trachelipus rathkii | reverse complement strand
TCGTACCTGGTCGTTCTGTATGCGTTGTTAGTTACTTTACCGTTGTTAAGTATGAAACTTTGTTAATGTTAGCAGTTTATTCTGCTTTTGTTTGTTAGGTTTTTCGTTGTATGTTATATTCTTGTGATTCAGACTATGATATGTTAGCTTGTTAAGCCAAAAACTTTGTTACGGTGGCATATATTCGATGTTGCTTTCATTGCATCTGATAATGTTAAAAGTATTGATGTACGCAACTATTGGAAACCTAATGATGCTGTCACATTCAATGCGTACGTGTATAGGTTTCACTGTTCAGACATCTGCAAATATAACAGCTTTGTTTAACATGAAAAATGACTTAAAGTCTCATCTTAAAGATGTTGACATACTCGAGGACTTAATTCATATAGCTCATGGTGTAATCTACGATATTTACACTGAAACATGTGGATTCCCGTATAATGCAGTATACAGAAATGCCTTAATAACTATCAGCCAGGATACGTTTACTTCTCGCTGGCGGGAGCGAGTGAGTGCTGTTGAACCGAAATATGCAGAAAAATGGTTTAGTGCAGCAAGTTGTATTTATGCTTACATCCTTTCGGATGGTGTTGAATCTCTGGAGAAACATATAGAACTTGCTCAATTTATACAGAATCCTATGTCCACCTGATTAGATGGTTTAATATATTTAAAAACTTATATGTATGAATGTATTTATTTATTTAATGTTCTTTATTGGAAATTATATGTTATACACCGGAAAACTTGTTTTACTGTCCCCTTATGTACGCTTTGTTGTTTAAGATGTTGGGGCTGGCTGTTTATTCATGCAGCCGTTGTGTGTGTTAAGTATGTTATGTTCATAGTTTAGCTTTACAGAGAATAAAAACTTTACTTTGTTTGTCTTTACCCAATAGGTATTATGCTAGTGTTAAGTGTGGATCTTTGTTAAGGTTAGCAGTTTATTCTTGCTTAAGTAAATTTTTTACGTTATAAACATAAAAAGAATAAAAAATTTTGTAAAAACAAAAAAGTTTTAAAGAAATAAAGTTAAAAATTAAAAGTTTTTTTAAAAAAAAATGAAACTAAAAAGTTTTAAAGAAATAAAATTAAAAATATCTAAAAGATTTTTAAAACAAAAAGTTTTAAAGAAATAAAGTTAAAAAAATAAATAAAAGTTTTTAAAATAAAAAGAAAAAAGATGTTAAAGACAACGTTCTGTATGCAATGCTAGTTACTTTACTATTGTTAGGTTTGAACTTTTGTTAATGTTAGTTGTTTATTCGTGTTTAAGGTATGTTAGGTTTGATATTATACATTATATTCTTACATCAGGTTATGTTATGTTAGCTTTATTGATGTGAAAACTTTGTTATGTCAACATATATTCGAGGGTTAGTATAAAGAACATATTTTTATGCTATGTTTATCCAAAATGATACTCGAAATATGACTGGATCGATCAGATAATAGATCAATACCCCAATAGATCAAGGTTGGGACGGGTAAGGGGGAGGTAGGGGTGCTTTGATTTACTGATTCACTGATTTACCGTTTTAGGGTATGTAAACACAAATTTTTTACGTTATAAACTTGAAAAGTGTAAATTTTTTAGTAAAACAAAAAGTTTTAAAGAAATAAGATTAAAAATTAAAAGTTTTTTTTAAAAACAAAAAAGTTTTAAAGAAATAAAATTAAAAATAAACAAAAGTTTTTAAAAACAAAAAGTTTTAAAGAAATGAAATTAAAAATAAATAAAAGTTTTAACAAAAACAATTAAAAATAAATAAAAGTTTTTTTTAAAAAAAAAAAAAAAAGGTTTTAAGGAAATGAAATTAAAAATAAATAAATAAACACAACGCTATACTGATTTGTTAAATGAATATTTACCTCATCAGCTTCGTACCTGGTCGTTCTGTATGCGTTGTTAGTTACTTTACTGCTGTTAAGTATGAAACTTTGTTAATGTTAGCTGTTTATTCTTGCTTGAGCTGTGTTAGGTTTTTCGTTGTATGTTATATTCTTGGTTCAGACTATGATATGTTAGCTTTGTTAAGCCAAAACTTTGTTACGGTGGCATATGTTCGTTGAGCAGCTTTCATTGCATCTGATAATGTTAAAAGTATTGATGTACGCAACTATTGGAAACCTAATGATGCTGTCACATTCATGCGTACGTGTATAGGTTTCACTGTTCAGACATCTGCAAATATAACAGCTTTGTTTAACATGAAAAACGACTTAAAGTCTCATCTTAAAGTTGTTGCCATACTCGAGGACTTAATTCATATAGCTCATGGTGTAATCTACGATATTTACACTGAAACATGTGGATTCCCGTATAATGCAGTATACAGAAATGCCTTAATAACTATCAGCCAGGATACGTTTACTTCTCGCTGGCGGGAGCGAGTGAGTGCTGTTGAACCGAAATATGCAGAAAAATGGTTTAGTGCAGCAAGTTGTATTTATGCTTACATCCTTTGGTGTTGAATCTCTTGAGAAACATATAGAACTTGCTCAACTTATACAGAATCCTATGTCCACCTGATTAGATGGTTTAATCAAAATATATTTAAAAACTTTATAGGAATGAATGTATTTATTTATTTAATGTTCTTTTTAAAATTATATGTTATACACTTGAAAACATGTTTTACCCTTATGTATGCTTTGTTGTTTAAGATGTTAGTGCTGGCTGTTCGTGTAGCTTTGTGTGTTAAGTATGTTATGTTCATAGTTTAGCTTTCTTGGTAGAGAATAAAACTTTACTTTTGAAGTTTGTTCTACCAATAGGTAATATGCTAGTGTTAAGTGTGATCTTTATATGGGCAGCAGTTTATTTTTTGGCTACATGTCTGGTTTGCCTTGCATATTGCATTCTTTAGTTCAGCTTGATGCTAAGGTTAGTTTTATTAGTGAAAACTTTGGACTGATGAAGTATACTTATTGTTCTTCTCCGATAAGCACACAAGGTTCTGGTAAATTTTGTTAAATATTACCATAAAGACGTAAAATTAACATTGTCATGTTAGAGATATGCTTGAAAAGTGGGAATAAGTTACGTTTTTGGATGTTATGTTAGTTACTTTAATAAAAGTTAGTGTGAAAACTCCTTGTTAACGTTAACCCTATTCCCTGTCTAAGATGGCCAAGTTTCTCGTTGGGGAGGGCTATATTCATAAAGCCCGTATTTAGATGTTAGCAAGCTTTATTACTGTGAAAACTTTGTTATGTCAAACATATATTGTCTGATCTTTGTATAAAGAACTTTAATATATTTTATGTTATGTTTATCCAAATGATACTCTCGAAATGTGATTCCACCAGATCAATAGATCGCTGATGGTCAGAGGTGTTGATGCTGGCTGATGGTGGCTTGATTTAGTTACTACTGCTTTAGGTATAAAACATAAATTTGTGTAAAAGAAAACATGTTAAACAAGAAATTTTATTTATTTATTTATTTATTTAATTTTATGCTAATCTTCTTGCAATGAGGACACATCATAAGAAAGATGTATACCAAGTTTCCTCGTTCTTTGTTCTATGTCAATATTTCAGTTTTGTGGGGCTGGTGACCCCCCCTTTGGGATGTGTTATTGGCTTAACCCGTTAGTAATATATGGTACCTTATATGAAAGGTATATACCAGTTTCATCATGTTCTTATCAATATTTTCAGGTTTAGTCCTG
>JABUQX010078993.1:10000-17500 GCA_015478945.1 Trachelipus rathkii | reverse complement strand
TATATATAAATTTATATATATATATGGGTTTAAATGTTACAGGATTGATTTAGATATTACCTGGTTTTTGTATTAAAAACTTAATTTTTTAAAGGAACAAATAAAGGTAACAGCCATATTCAGTATTAAACTAATAAAAATTTTTTATTATATATATGGTACCATTAAGGAGGTTGAGATTGTTTTGGAAGTTTAATTATTAAAAAACATTAAGTCTTAGAATAAAAGTATAATTAGTTTTAAACTTAAAATAAAAATTTATTTCTTTATTATAACCAATAAGAATTCTTAATAAAACTATACTTTCATTTTTCAAAAAAGTGCGGACCAAAAAGAGCGGAAACTTTTTTTGACTGGCACAAGTCCGTTAATTCTGCCGACTTTCGCACCTCCTAGTCCGCACCTATTCTTCCTGTAGTCCGTGCTCTGGAGCGGACTAGCGGACTAGCGGACTAAAGAGCGGAAGTGCCCACCTCTGATATATATATATTATTGGGAATTTACCATGAAGTAAATTCTGAAATATGCAATCACAGCAGTTGAGTTGCTCACCCTGTAAAGTGGAAGGATCGCCTATTAAAAATTATTCAAATCTAGCCTATTTGCTTAAAGTTAACAAAATAAAGTAAAAACTCACCATATATATAAGATAATAGTTTTAAGTAATGATTTCCAAGAAATAAACTTGGAGCGACGCCTTGTAAAGTATAAGGCTTAAGGTAATGTATAAGTAGTTGCGTTACTAGTTTAGGCCTACATATAGAATGCCATCCTGAGTACTCGGTTCAAAAACTTAAAGTAAGGTATAAGGATTTAGAGGCTAGAGAAGTGTTAGAATAAAACAGAAAAGATAGAATAGACCTAACGGCTAGTCCTGCTAATTCTGAATATAAAGGGTTAGGACCAGCTTGGAAAAAGAGACCTTAACATAAATTTTCTTAGAACGTTCCTCTATCTTTAATAAGGCAAAATATACTTTGGCCTAACTAGAACTAATGTTAAATAATATAAATAAAATACTTTACTCAGTTTTAATGTATATACTTCAACAAGTAGCATAATGCTACAAAATAGATCGGAGATATATCATCTCACATTTAACTTAATTGACTCTTAATTTTCAAGTGCCTCGTTTTTAAGTTTCAAAACAAACTTTTGGTGTTGCCAAATTAAATACATTTTTCCAAACCAAGAAAGTCTCTAAATCTTAATGTAAAAACACAGAGAGAGACAAGAGTTAATCAAATTTTGTAACTATTTTAAATCCTTTAGTTTTATAAAAAGCAGTTAATAGGAAAATAGGAAGATTTAATACAAGAATAAATATTTCTAACAACCTCCCGACAAAAAGAATTTGCTGAAAGAACACAAGAACATAAGAAATGTTCTTATGCTCCTTCAGCAAATTAAGGGAAGCAGTGTTCAAAGTGTAAGCAATTTTTAAAAACATTTTCAATCCAGAGCAACATGCAATTGCTCATACCATGCAATTAACAATCAAAAAATAAGTCCAGCAAGAATGCCAGGTATTCTAGTAAACATAAATGTAACCTCATATGCATGAGACCAAATTAAAGGATTAAATAATCAGTACTAAGCAAGAGTTCAAGCAATATGTAGTACAATAATAAAGCAAAATATTCAACATTTGGTAATAAGCATGGAAAGGCAAAATGAATTACTCAAATATAATTGAACAGTCCATAAGGACTAGTGTGTAAAATCAAAACGATAAATTTATAATTTAAAATTTTAAAGTAAGATTTTAGCTTTGAACCATGTTTGTGATATAGACCTAACAGGCACTGTAGTAAACCCAGAGACAAAAAAAATAGGGAATAGGAGTATAAGGTAGCACTGTTGTGCAATAAGCAACCAGTTTAAACCAGAATTAAATGGGTAAAAAGGTTCAAAGAAAATCCTTTTTTTTTAATTATATAAAAACATACCACATGGGTCAAAGTATTTTCTTTTAAGAAGCCGATGATGGCCAAATGCAAAATAAACAAACATATGTAATGTCAAATAAGTTTTAACCCATAGGCTAAATAATATAAAGGGACTACACATATGCAAAAGGTTAATGTAGACGTTTAAAAGCCAATGGTCAATTGTTGTCAATGTTTAAAAAAACACATGTAATGTACGTAAGTTAAATTTATAAAGGAATTTTTATTCCAAAATATGCCAAATAAGTGTAAAAGGTTGTGTAAAAGTTTAAAAATTATGCCTCATGCAGGCACCAAATATGGGTAATAGTAGAGCAGAAGTGTTCCATCACCGATTCTTATAAATTTACAGCATAAATAAATTATTAGGCCTAAATACAAAGAGAGGATACTATTCAAGAATAGGATCCTAAGCAAAAGTTATTTACAACATTATAAACAAGCTTAAAATTCCTTAAACTAAATACTATAAACTAACTTAAATCTAATGGCAATATCTTTATAAACTATTTGTGCCCTTCTATACACAAAGCAGATATGTGTGTTCGAAGGTTGCAGTACATGCATGGGTAGTCTAAATTACTGTCGTTATTACCAGGGCACTCATCAGAAGCATGCATTGCACTTGAGCAGAATCTACAAATGTGTAGCTGTTCACAGCGTTCTAGCCTAGATTCAATATCGGGGTAATTTGTACATTTATTCATGCTATGACCTGCCATGCTGCAAAATTTACATGGGAAAGCTGCATTCCTCTTAAAAGGAACAGTAGATTTGGCAGACTTAGTGTTAAAATTTTCAAGGGTAGCTTTGGGCAGGTTAGTACAAGGAAACTCATCATTACCATCACCCTCATTTTGGCTACTATTATTAGGTTTACTATTGTTAAATTTATTATGTTTAAGACCATTATTATTAGGGTTATCATGATAATTACTCTTGCGTCTGCCAAATCTATTATTCCCTAAGTTATTATTTTCAAGCTTAGGCTGAGATCTCTGCATCAACTCCAAGCGTTTCATTAAGGTAGATGAATTCTCAAATACATCATTTATACTAGGGTAATTTGTTAGAGTTTTATCGATTAATAAATTGATAAACCTGGGAGGTAATTTATTAACTACGAGCGAACTAATCATTTTAAAACCTGCAGTTTCAGGAGCAAGGAAATCTAATCCATAAGACTTCAAATCATAAGCTAATGCCTTAACCTCATTAAGAAAAGATTTCACCTCAGCTAAATTATCTTCAGAAGGAGGAGAAATGTCTAAAAGCCTAACAATTATTTTCTTACTATGAAGTCTCTGTCGAGAAATTCAGTCTTTAAAATGCCTAAAGCAATGGGGTAATTAGAGCCTTCCGGACTCAAATGTTTAATCATTTCATAGGCCACATCTCCCAGATTGCTTATCAAATGTATAAGCTTCTCCTCATTTGAGTAAACAGGATTGCCATCTATTACAGCTTTAAATTTAAAGAAGCGGGAAAATGCTAACTTATCTGATTCATCACCTTCAAACTTCCCTATCTGAATAGGAGGCTCTTTTGCGCTCCTAAAAAGGTTTAAATTAGACACTGTCCTATCCGAAACATTAGAATTAGGGCCTACAATCGAGCTTGAAAAGGGAGGATCAGAGTCTTCGCTTGCAATAGAGGAGTTACTAGGCTTTGTCAAATTGTCGGATAAAATGGCAATCTGTTCCTCTAAATCTAATTTATAATCAAAAGTGTTATTACGCTCAGTTATATAAAATTCATTAAGAGTTTTAAATTTAAGTATATTTGATAAAATACTTTTATCTGTCTTTTCCAAAGACTTTAAATAACTTTTTAATTCAGATAATTTATCTTTAATAAAAGAGGGACTACCGCTAGTTTTTAATCTAGCTATAATAGCCTCCATCCTCCTTTTTAAATCGTCTCGTTCTACAATGAGAAGATGATTAAGTGATTGGCAATCTTCCATTTCAGCCATGGCAAAAATATAAAATAATGACTAAGTGAGTATAATATTTTGCAAAACAACTACGTTACAAGTTTAATCAAATTTAAGGCAACACACTCCAAGTAACAAGGAAAATTTAATAAACTATATGGTGAGTAATAAGATTCAAATAGCATAAGCCAATAGGAACAATTAAAAATAGACGACCTGTCTTGTTTTATTTCTTGGAAAGATATTGGGAATTTACCATGAAGTAAATTCTGAAATATGCAATCACAGCGAGTGAACTGCTCACTCCTGTAAAGAAGGGATCGCCTATTAAAAATTATTCAAATCTAGCCTATTTGCTTAAAGTTAACAAAATAAAGTAAAAACTCACCATATATATAAGATAATAGTTTTAAGTAATGATTTCCAAGAAATAAACTTGGAGCGACGCCTTGTAAAGTATAAGGCTTAAGGTAATGTATAAGTAGTTGCGTTACTAGTTTAGGCCTACATATAGAATGCCATCCTGAGTACTCGGTTCAAAAACTTAAAGTAAGGTATAAGGATTTAGAGGCTAGAGAAGTGTTAGAATAAAACAGAAAAGATAGAATAGACCTAACGGCTAGTCCTGCTAATTCTGAATATAAAGGGTTAGGACCAGCTTGGAAAAAGAGACCTTAACATAAGTTTTCTTAGAACGTTCCTCTATCTTTAATAAGGCAAAATATACTTTGGCCTAACTAGAACTAATGTTAAATAATATAAATGAAATACTTAGTTTATTACTCAGTTTTAATGTATATACTTCAACAAGTAGCATAATGCTACAAAAAATCAGAGATATATCAGCTCACATTTAACTTAATTGACTCTCAGTTTGCAAGTGCCTCGTTTTTAAGTTTCAAAACAAACTTTTGGTGTTGCCAAATTAAATACATTTTTCCAAACCAAGAAAGTCTCTAAATCTTAATGTAAAAACACAGAGAGAGACAAGAAATATTCTTAAATTTTTGTAACTATTTTAAATCCCTTAGTTTTATAAAAAGCAATTAATAGGAAAATAGGAAGATTTAATACAAGAATAAATATTTCTAACAACCTCCCGACAAAAAGAATTTGCTGAAAGAACACAAGAACATAAGAAATGTTCTTATGCTCCTTCAGCAAATTAAGGGAAGCAGTGTTCAAAGTGTAAGCAATTTTTAAAAACATTTTCAATCCAGAGCAACATGCAATTGCTCATACCATGCAATTAACAATCAAAAAATAAGTCCAGCAAGAATGCCAGGTATTCTAGTAAACATAAATGTAACCTCATATGCATGAGACCAAATTAAAGGATTAAATAATCAGTACTAAGCAAGAGTTCAAGCAATATGTAGTACAATAATAAAGCAAAATATTCAACATTTGGTAATAAGCATGGAAAAGCAGAATGAATTACTCAAATATATTCAAGCAGTCCACAAGGACAAGTGTGTAAAATCAAAACGATAAATTTATAATTTAAAATTTTAAAGTAAGATTTTAGCTTTGAACCATGTTTGTGATATAGACCCAATAGGCACTGTAGTAAACCCAGAGACAAAATAGGGAATAGGAGTATAAGGTAGCACTGTTGTGCAATAAGCAACCAGTTTAAACCAGAATTAAATGGGTAAAAGGTTCAAAGAAAATCCTTTTTTTTTTAATTATATAAAAACATACCACATGGGTCAAAGTATTTTTTTTTTCAAAGGAAGCCGATGATGGCCAAATGCAAAATAAACAAACATATGTAATGTCAAATAAGTTTTAATGTTTAAAACCAATAGGCTAAATAATATAGATATGAATGTTCAAAGGTTAATGTAGACGTTTAAAAGCCAATGGCCAATCGTTGTCAATGTTTAAAAAACATATGTAATGTACGTAAGTTAAATTTACAAAGGAATTTTTATTCCAAAATAAGCCCAATAATGCATGAGAGCAATGTTTAAAGTATTTAAAAATTATGCCTCATGCGCAGGCACCATATGTTAGGTAATAGTAGAGCAGAAGTGTTCCATCACCGATTCTTATAAATTTACAGCATAAATAAATTATTAGGCCTAAATACAAAGAGAGGATACTATTAAAGAATAGGATTTTAAGCAAAAGTTATTTACAACATTTTAAGCACAAATAAGCTTAAAATTCCTTAAACTAAATACTATAAACTAACTTAAATCTAATGGCAATATCTTTATAAACTATTTGTGCCCTTCTATACACAAAGCAGATATGTGCGTTCGAAGGTTGCAGTACATGCATGGATAGTCTAAATTACTGTCGTTATTACCAGGGCACTCATCAGAAGCATGCATTGCACTTGAGCAGAATCTACAAATGTGTAGCTGTTCACAGCGTTCTAGCCTAGATTCAATATCGGGGTAATTCGTACATTTATTCATGCTATGACCTGCCATGCTGCAAAATTTACATGGGAAAGCTGCATTCCTCTTAAAAGGAACAGTAGATTTGGCAGACTTAGTGTTAAAATTTTCAAGGGTAGCTTTGGGCAGGTTAGTACAAGGAAACTCATCATTACCATCACCCTCATTTTGGCTACTATTATTAGGTTTACTATTGTTAAATTTATTATGTTTAAGACCATTATTATTAGGGTTATCATGATAATTACTCTTGCGTCTGCCAAATCTATTATTCCCTAAGTTATTATTTTCAAGCTTAGGCTGAGATCTCTGCATCAACTCCAAGCGTTTCATTAAGGTAGATGAATTCTCAAATACATCATTTATACTAGGGTAATTTGTTAGAGTTTTATCGATTAATAAATTGATAAACCTGGGAGGTAATTTATTAACTACGAGCGAACTAATCATTTTAAAACCTGCAGTTTCAGGAGCAAGGAAATCTAATCCATAAGACTTCAAATCATAAGCTAATGCCTTAACCTCATTAAGAAAAGATTTCACCTCAACTAAATTATCTTCAGAAGGAGGAGAAATATCTAATAGCCTAACAATTATTTTCTCTACTATGAAGTCTCTGTCGAGAAATTCAGTCTTTAAAATGCCTAAAGCAATGGGGTAATTAGAGCCTTCCGGACTCAAATGTTTAATCATTTCATAGGCCACATCTCCCAGATTGCTTATCAAATGTATAAGCTTCTCCTCATTTGAGTAAACAGGATTGCCATCTATTACAGCTTTAAATTTAGCTAAGAAGCGGGAAAATGCTAACTTATCTGATTCATCACCTTCAAACTTCCCTATCTGAATAGGAGGCTCTTTTGCGCTCCTAAAAAGGTTTAAATTAGACACTGTCCTATCCGAAACATTAGAATTAGGGCCTACAATCGAGCTTGAAAAGGGAGGATCAGAGTCTTCGCTTGCAATAGAGGAGTTACTAGGCTTTGTCAAATTGTCGGATAAAATGGCAATCTGTTCCTCTAAATCTAATTTATAATCAAAAGTGTTATTATGCTCAGTTATATAAAACTCATTAAGAGTTTTAAATTTAAGTATATTTGATAAAATACTTTTATCTGTCTTTTCCAAAGACTTTAAATAACTTTTTAATTCAGATGATTTATCTTTAATAAAAGAGGGACTACCGCTAGTTTTTAATCTAGCT
>JABUQX010078993.1:2500-5000 GCA_015478945.1 Trachelipus rathkii | reverse complement strand
CTCGAATCTAATCTCTTTTACCCATCCTAGCTCTTTACTCCCCCTTACTCCCTTTTATCCTGACCCTCTTATTCACCACTCTACTTTCCACTATTCCCACACTTGATTATCATAAATTTCCGGAGAAAAAAAAAAAAAAAAAAAAAAAAAAAAAAGAAAAAAAAAGAAGAGAAACAAAAAACAACGGATCACAAAGACCATAAACAAGGCAAATTCCGACAATACCACTGATTTAAAGGGGACGGTACACATATCAATCCATATATATTTATGTTGGTAAGTCTGATTCTAAAAACTAATTTCAAATTTATGATGGTAAAATTGATTAACAACTACTACTGCTTGTTTACGAAATAAATCGAATTTGATGTAATTCTTGCCATTCACTATGAAGACACTCCTCTTCTTCTCAGCTTTCGAATCTATTCAAGGAATAAAAATCAGAAGGTCAAAATTAGAGTCACGTAATTTCTGTCTTGCAAGATACTATTATCCCAGTAAGTACTTTGCTTTATAAATACTTATATATCTTCAATTGATATTTTCTCTCATATACTCGCACATAAGTTGATCGCACATTAAATATTTCTAATATTTAGAGAGATTATCTCAGGTCAGAGTAATGTGAAATATATAAAGCTCTGCGGAGATCTTTCGACGTGAGAATGCAAAAGATACGAAAAGCCTCAGTAAATTTCTTTCTGCTGACGATTCTGTAGTAACACTTGTATCGTTAAATTAATATAATAGAAATAAGTCAGTACTCCACATGTTACAATAAGTTGCACTTTGATCTTAGTATTCTTGAAACCTCATTCTCCTTCACAGATAGAATAAAGTCAACACCAACAGACCGCAATACGACTAAGACGAAGTCAGCCAAGAGCACACTAGACTAATCGGCAGTGGGTAATGCAGTATCACAACTATATATTATCGCAACAAAAATATCACTTATTGATTTCTACTTCGCAATGCCATTTTTAAAATCATAAACATAATAATACTATTAAAACCAATTTCTCATTTTTGAAAAAAAAAAATTTCATATAAAAGTTAATCTTATACTGTAAGAGAACTTTATTTCTATAATTTCTCATTTCTCACTTTCGGAGCTCAAGCATCAGCATAGTTTTCCTTCTATATCTTATCTAATAGGCAACAGACACACGTCCTTAAATCAACAGTATAAGCCACGCTACGCTTATAGACTATAGCCTGCAGAGTGATACGATCTAGAACTCACTAGAATGACGGACAAATCTAACCGTGTAAAACTTACCTATAGCTCAAACAACTGCAGCAACGAAAGCCAGGGCTACTACACTTATATATATAATATATATATATATACCAAGGAATATAGGCAAAATATTAGTTAAAGATATGTTAATTTAATATTATAACATTTGCTAGTAAAGTATACGAACGTATTATAAACATATATATACTCACACACTATAATTAATACCACAACCCCAGCACGACCCACACGCAGACCCCACAAACGCAAAGAACCAAGTTATTATTCTTCTAAGTTTATTAGTTTTATAACTATTGTAAATATTATTTGGTTATAATATATATTATATTATTATATATTATCTATAATTATACATCTTATTTATTCATTATTCATTTATATTATATATCATTATTCATATTATATATATTTATATATATTTAATATTATATTATTATTATATTAATTATTATTTATTTATTATATATATAATTATTTGTAACATTTTGTATTTTTTAATTGATTTGTGAATATAATAATATAATAATATAATATTAAAATATATAAATATACATATAGTAAATAACGAACGAATATAAATATTATATCTCAGTGATCAAAATATATACTATTCTATCGGCTCAGTAGATTATATAGAAATATAGTACTAGAAATAGTTTATTATATGTATAATATGATAGGTATACTGAAGATAATATGTAGGATAATTATTATAATACGTGTATATCTACTATATTATACTGAAATATGGATATATGTTTTTTGTAGTATATATATATGCTTATATATTGACTATTAAAACTAAACATCCTATACTCTATTCTTGTTTGATATAGTTTGTAGTAGACGTATTGTATATAGTTAATTGACGGTATATATATATATAATATATCTAATCAATAATGGGATATAATCTAAAGTATATAGTGATATATTCATATTACTTAATTGATTATGTGGCTTACGTATATGATGTATTACTCATAGTATATATATAGTATTCTAATATTGAATAAATATAGTATAATATATGTTAGTATATTAGCTTTGAAAATTAATTTGTATATATAGTGGTATACTTACTATTAATATAACTATATAATTATATAGTTTAAGGTAATATTGGGTTATTATATAGGAGAATTGTGTCATATAGTATATAATTTATATAGATATTATATTTTTAGATATATTGTAATAGTATATTGATAATTTTTAATATCCTACAATATAACT
>JABUQX010078992.1:0-25915 GCA_015478945.1 Trachelipus rathkii | reverse complement strand
AAATTTCTATTAAAAAACAGTGACCGATTTTGTGAAAAATAAAAGAATAAACGGTGATAAAAATCAGTGAAAGTGTATCAACAAATAACTGTGATCGTGCTACTAATTAATAACAGTGAAAAGTGGTATATAATAATAATTAATACTAATTCTGCGTGAAGAAACAAATCTGTAATAACAAGAAACAATAATTGTGAAAATACAAAAGTCGCAGTAAAAATAAAGAAAAAAAAACTCAAGACAAACGTTCCTCTTCCTAAGAAACAATTATGGCGAGAACCTCAAACAAGCCTAGGGATAAGAGGGATAAGAAAAAAACTCCCCAATTTCAACAAGCATCAGCTTACTAACACTTTAGAGAAAGTTAAACGGCGGGAGAGTCAGCCACCCGTTAAGCGAAGTCAATTTCCCCATTCAAATTTTCTGATGTGGCATCTTTATTATATTATTTGAAATTTTATTCAAAAATAACATAAAAATGGAATAGACAAAGTGAAATTAATTGCGCCGATCTTCCATCGCAGGTACTTTCAATACACTGCCTCTCAAACCTAACAAAAAGTTCTGATGCACTTAAGGAGTCATATTTGCAACAAGAAGGCAAAAGTTTCTGACGTCATCAAAGGAGGATCATACCTATGATTACCCAGTGATATATGGTTCGCTCAGGAATCTTGGAGAAAATACAGAACGCTCCTTCATCATCTCGTCTTTGTGAAGAGGTACTACTTTATTGCGCCATTTAAGCCTCAACTTTTGGTTGTATATTCAATTATACAATTACGGCCAGTGTGTCGAGCTGGTACAATCATCGATCGCGACGACCTTAAAATTACAATCGAGAAACTAAGAAAAAAGGACCATCAGAATCTCGGAAAAAACACAACAAAATAAAATAAAATTTGGTAAATAGACCGTTGTATAAATTTGTATTAAAATATCACTAGTGAACATGATCTAAGAAAATTGAATAAATTAATATATAATATAATGATAATAATATAATAATAATAATAATATATATTATAAGTTAAGTGGCAAAAAATCTACGCAACAATACATTCTCACATTATTCAAATTTTAAAAATTATTAAATATATTACAATAAAATTTCTGTAAATTGATGGTCGTTTAATAATAAATATTTATAATAATGAAGCTATATATAATATGAAACAAATGCATGAAAAAAAAGTGAAATAAAACAAAAAAAATGGTAACTCCTTTTCAATTTTTTTATTTTTTTTGAATGTATAAAAATTTAAAAAAGGCAATTAATTCTGTGAAACACAATTTCGTATTATTTTCATTCAATTATTTATTATTGAATTAAGACTCACGAGTGGGCGGGAAACTTCTCCTGATTCCGAAACTATCCCGCTTAAACTTAATTTGCGCAATCAAGTGTTGCTGCCATGTCCAAAGTTTTACGATGTAGAGGATAAATTGAAGTCGATTTTCTTTACAAGCGTGAACATTTTATGATTTATTTATGTCAAGTAATAAAAATATATAGGTTAACGAAAAGTGTAAGGCAGGTAGCCACCCGGCAAAGCTTGAGTCTTAAAGCGCGGCGCCCTGCGCCGAGTAAACTCGAATCAATTTGTAAATGCAATTTTAAAAAAAGAATTGTATATCGGTCTAACATTAGGAACCATCTGTTCTTAATTATTAATTGCTGCATGTAATTATTATAAGCGTTCGGCATGCTGCTTATTTCACATTTCTAGTACATAGACTTTGGTATCTTACTATTTTAAAAAATCTATTAATTGAATAGTATACTAAATCGGGGCCATCAACAAAATAGCGAGTTAGCGAAATTGTGGGAGAGCTACGCATAGTTTGTTTTTCTCCACAAAGTGACAGAAATGAGATGTACCAAACCTCTCTTATCGTGTTCTGTACACATTTTATAACCTGAACACCGCAGTGTGAGAAAGTCACATAAGAAAGAGCGAAGATACTTTTAACAAGGAAGAACGAACATATAAGCTGAAACTATTTTAATGTAGCAAGTTATTTCTTATTTTCGAGAATATGAAAATTTTCGCTTTTATACGCAAGGTCATCTTAAGCTAGCTGTAAGATTAATCTTTAAAGAGAATGTTATACGTTTAGTTTGAGGATTTGTTTTGAATAAGAAAAATGAAATAAAATTGAGACCAAAATGGTTAATGAGGCGGAAGAAATTGTAGTATATTAGTTATGGAAAGTAGCTTCGCAGGATTAATAATTATTATTAGTAGTATCTATTGTGTTCTAATTGTAACTATTATTTTTTCTCTTGTTTGCTATCGTATGATCTCAGTCTACATGTTTTTTCTATTGGCTTATTATTGTCATTAACTATAAAATAATTTTTAATTTTTATTAATAAATTAAATAATTGCACTTAACTCAGTAAGCTTTTTTCCATTCTTGAACTGTTTGATTTCTTTTGATAAGAACCCCAGTAATGTGATCTGGTTAAAGATTCTATCTACAGATGCTATTAAGAGAGTGGGGTGGGTGACAGTGCAATTATGCATATCATGTGTCTATGCGGACAAAAGCTCTATTCGAATAGCTATGGAAATTACTGGAGGATAATCAGAATGCAATATTGCCCGCTAATATCTTAAGAACTGATTAATATTGTGCCAACAAATAGGAGAGGGCCAGATTTGAAAATTGTAAGGTTGAGAAGCGATTCAATTCCTTACAAGGGATTCCACCCAGATGATATTATGTGGGAGAGCGGTCGAGCGTCTTCCAATATATTCACTTTATTTGAATTAAGATTTGGGTATAATACTATTGCGATCTATAGTACAGTCTTTATCAACTTCCCAAGTACACAAAGATTTATAACAATTCAGGCGGTCATACAACTAAATGGATTCCATGCCTATTCTTGGCAGATAACCGGGCAATTGTGAGATTTATACTGCGCGCTTTATCTACTGTGTTTATAAAATAAACGCTATACTGTGCATGATTACATAATTATCTATTTATTCTTATCTGAATAAAGTATGGTCTATCAAGCTTTCAGAACGTAATCTATAATAAATTTAAGAATGGTTTCATATATAAATCACATATTCTTACATGGTTGAATTTTAATATGGATCATATATATATTATATATGTATATATATATTTATATTCATTTATTATATTATTATATAATATAATTATATATGTAATATATACCACAGTGTTCGATAATCAGGTCTATAATAAGTTAATTTATGAAACATTATATTTATAAGGTGAAAAAATTATAAATTATACAGTGAAATACTACATTAAGGAAGAATAATTTATAACAAAGAAAGTATAGTTATAATAAATATCAATATAATTGAATAATAATAATATAGTAGCACAGAAATGAAAGAATTATTGTAATGTAATACATAATATAAAATTGAAAACAAAAACAAATAGAAAGATATGATTAATAACGAATAATAAATAAAATATAGTAATCTAATAATAATAATAATAAATATAATAATACATATAATAATATAACTAATAATAATAATAATTAATAATAATAATAAATTTTTAATATACTAAATAATAAAATATAATAATTAATTTTTTAACAATAATAATTTAATAAATAATAATGCCTAAGACAAGAAAAGACCGAGAAACTTAAATTCTTAATTAACTTGAGCGTTGCAGGGAGCAAACTGTGACAAATGTCAGAACAGATTTTAGACTGAAGTTACAATTGAGGGCGGAGTTTAAAAATTTAATCGGTAGACAAAGTCATAAAAACAAAAGCGTTAGAAAAATATCTCTAGAATTTGATAATTAAGAAGTCAGGCACTATCAGTAATATTGAGTGGATGTTTGTACTGTGAGGGGGTTATAATTTATTGAATAAGGATTCCAGATCAGAGAGATGGTGTTCAGTGGCCAGATGGAAAGCAACTCAAAATTGTTAAATTTTCAAGGGATGAGCAAGCATTCGAATTGAGTTTATGTAGAGATCTTTGTAGACAGAGGCATTAAGGTTCTGTGCGTAATTCCCATGTGTGCACATTCTCGAGAACGGAGAAGTCTGGTGGTAGATCCCTATTTGGGCCTCGCTCGCGAGGGGAAAGATATACTATAGAACGACTTGACTCAACATTGCAGGCGAAACGGGTCTTTGTATTTGAAATGAGGCAATTTTGAAGAGTTAGTCAATATAATATTGAAAGCGTGATGTGAGGGAACGAGTTGATTAGAAGACTCGATTCCTATATTATTTATTATTATTATTATTATATATTATTATTTTTCTTTATTATTATTATTATTATTATTAATTACTCATCTTGGTAATTATCACTAATTATTAATCACAGTATTTTTTCAATTAATAGTGAAAATTATTTTATTATTTAATTTACTTTATTATTACTACTACTTCTTTGTATTTAATTATGTTGCTATTATCATATATAAAGATAAAAGTGTTTTGATTGGACAAAGATATGTAGATGATGAATATTGGATGGTTTATATTATTCTTATTTGTTCACATTATTTTAGTGTTCTTAATCTGTAATTTTTATTTTCACTTATAAATTATAGTTGTAACATATACATTTATAGACCTGATAGGATGGACACTCGGTGGTGTCGAACGTCGTCTTAAAATTAAATTTCAGATTTGCCACTGTGCTTAATTTCATTTCTGCGTTTGAGGCTTTCCTAGAAAACGAGTTTTATTATAATATATAATAGTATATATTACTATTATATATTAATATATATATATATGAGTATATTACTTTAATATATATTATATATATATATATATATACTTAATATATATAATATGCGTGTGGTATGCGTGTTGCTGCCATGATTTGACTTTTAGTGGCTGGCAATGTAGTGCTATTATGTCCTCGGTCACACTGAATCAATAGAACGGTTTAGGTGGTTGGTAACTTTCAGATTTTTCCTTTCTAGCTTATTAAAAAATATATATATAAGTTATTTCGGTATAAAATAAGATAAATACCAGAGACTAAACAATTGGTAAAGTCATTAACGATGGTGAGTACAAAAAAATAAAACTGTTGAAAACGATGTAAATATTTAATAGGATCGTACGTTTGAGGCAATGAAGTGAGTTAAACTAATATTAAAATCTAAACTAGCATTATATGCTTTTATTTGGAGAGTTTTTCGCAATTACATTTGTTTCTATTTTGAAAGGGTCAGATTATTTCACTTTCTAAATTTTATTGATATTATTGTTGTTAGTCCATTAAGCCTGACTTCATTCATTATGTTTCTGAGCCAAGTCTTTACTCTTCGCAATGCTGAAAGACCTTTCATTGGTACTCTTTGAGCACGGTAGCAACATCTAGCATACCCTTCCTCTTTAACTTTGTTTACCTCCTTTGCTATCCCTCCTTCCCAAGTCAGTTTCGATTGAATTTTGTGATATACAGATCATTAAACTTTAAGAGCAGAGAAAGATGTTACGCAAACTGCCTACGGGAGCACCTAGCAAGAAAAAGATGTAACATAAAATATGAAGATCTGAAAAGATAAAATGCCGGCACGTTGATTTATGAAAATCTAGTCTCTTAAGAGGATGAAAGTGCGTCAAGGAAAAGACAGGTCAAACCCCTTTATATTCAGCAGGATGATTTGCTTTATGTTGTTGGGATTTTTTACTTTTCTAGGTGGTGCAAGTTCTGATAGAGGCTCACGAGAATCAGCATGGCGGATAAGAGAGATCAGCATTTATTTTATCGAGCAGTTTTGCATAGTTTTTTGACACTTTCAAAATTTTCTAGACATTGATCAGAGGACTGCTAAAAGTCAGATTTTTTGTGGAATATATAGCCATGGTTCACTACAGAAAATATTTTTGCTATTACGGAAGAATAATAAAGGAGATGTACCATATTGGCGAACCGTTTTGCATCTTGTTTTTGTTGATGGTTGCTTTCCTGTGTTGGACATCTCCTGTATAGGCACTTCGATAAAAGTCTTCCCATCTTCTTGGATAATTAGCACTGCTATCACATTTTCGAGCCTCACTTGGTATCACAGTCTGGGCAAGTTGAGTATGTTTTTCTTTCTTCTTTTTCTCTCGAAAAAGTGAAACTTTGCTCTCAGTTCAACAACATTTCGAGAGGTTTACGGCGAATAATGTTAAGGTCATTAATTGGAACAAATTAGTGCATGGATTTACAATTACACAATGAAAAAGTATACCTTTTTATATTTTTTTCTTTGAACTCTATGTTCTTTCCCTGCCATTGGTGCGCAGCCGTCGTACCCTTGACCAAGCTAGTCTGGATCAAACTCTTTCTTAAACAAATCAATCGTTTTGGTAAGTTTTTACCATCCATTCTTCAAGAACTTCAAACCCCAGAAATTCTCTCGATCAGTCATTTTTTTCAAGATCCGAACAAAACATTAATCCTATAGATAATTGTTCATTTCCTGCCAAATCCGCAGTATCGACCAATATGGAGTAGACACAATTTTTTTTCTTTTCTTTTTTTCTTTTTTTGCATTCCCAATCCATTTATCTCTTTTTGATTCCACACCAAAATTGATAAGTTCATTTTTGAATCATCGGAGACGTCCAGACGGCGTTTTTCTGTCCTTGAATATGTTCTTCATTCACATCACCACTTTCTATTTGCAATTTTAATCGGGTCATCAAAAATTTCCTCATGAGACTTGGCCATTAATTACCTCTTAAAAGAGTATGTCATGGTTCCTCAGAAAATTATGGTCTTCAAATTGTATATCAGATATTTTCTTTTGTTTTTGCCATTGTTTTTTTGACGCGCGCTCTCGTCAGCAGATGAATATCAAGCGGGTTAGGCGCACTACTGTGATTGATTTAGCAGCTTTGCAGCAGCAATTTTAATCGAGCATAGGGGAGTATCTGCGAAATACTGTCGAAGAAGTAGCTGTATAGGCAACACTAGTGGACTCAAGGCCCATGAAAAGAAACCGCCATTTAAAACTTTGAGAAAAAACTAGTAAAGTGAATATACTTTTAGTAATTACTATTATACTTCATTATCATTGGATTCGATGTATATTTTTCACTTTTTTCTACTATTAAACCTTTAAAAACGTCGTGTAACTAATAAGCTCATTTTTTTTATTTCGCCAAAGATTTAGGGGAGCAAGTTCCCCGCTGCCTCCCTGAGACCGCCATATATTATAATTTTAATAGTATATATATATTATATATATATAAATTATATATATAAATATAGTATATAATATAATTAATATATATAATATAATATTATATATATATAATGCCCTTTTCTGTTTTACGACCCTGTCAGGTTTTGAATTCTTTTTTTAATATATTGCTATATATGAGTACAACAATGATTTCAGTGGTAACGGAACGGATGATTCAAAAGTTCGTAAGTATTTTTTAAATATTTTTAAAAATCACATTTTTGTTAATATTGTTTTAAAAATGGAATATCTCGAAAGTACGACACTAAGAAACCAATTACATATTTGAAATCGCGTATAAAGCTTATTCAAAAAGTAAAAAATACAAAAAAAATAAAAAATAATTTTTAAATAAATGACAATTCTTCTCGAAAAAGACGACACTTACAGAAAAAACAATTACATATTTGAATCCAGTGTAAAGCTTATTACAAATATGTAAAAAAAAATAAATAAATAAAAATTAGGGGGCGATGTGACAATTCATAAATGAGTGAAAATTGCCTTAAGTCAAATTCGAAAATTTTTATCTAAAGCAGCTTCACACCTCTAAAATATTAAAAAAAAGAAAAGTTCAAATCTATGTAACTAACCAATATATTTTTACTTTAAAATATATATTTTAGATTCTAATTAAAACTAACTGAATTTAATAACCTTTACTTAACGTATCTATAATGTAATTTATTTTCATATTTTATTAATTTCATCATGTTTTAAAAAAAAAAAAAAAAAAACAACCAACAGATAAAGCATTAGAATCTTTCAAGATTTTATTCATTATGTAGATTTAAAAAAAATTGGCTTTGGAAATTGGACAACGGATTATCGATAGCCTTCAATATAATATTATAAATTATATATATTATATTATACTTTATCTATTACTCTATATAATATATATATCATTATTTATATATATATAATATATATATATATATATTAACATTATGTATATATATATATATATACTAACTACTATATATATTATATATACTTTATATACTATATATTTACTATATATTTTTTATATATATATATATATATTATATATTATACTCCTCGACTCTCCAAACTTTGCCATGAATTTTTAAAAGATGATTTAATATAAGCAAAAAGAACAAATATGAAAAAATATATAATTATAAATGAAAAGTTATATATTAAACTAATCTTACCTTATTATGAGATTTCTTTTGATCCAACATTAGCAAAATAAAAAAGTTCGAAGTAGTTAAAGGAAAGAGAGCTTTTCTCTATAAAATTAATCTTCTAACTTTAACTCAGGTATTTTCTAAGGTTGTAGCAAGTCTTTTGATACTAGATATTATATATTTCCGATATATATTCGAGCATCGTCAGAAAATGTTACTAATTATTTATTTGCTAGATAACCCATTGCTATTATAAAACAATCATAATAATTTTTAGGACGGTGTAAATATACAAGAATTTCTTGAGAAGTAAAATTTTAATGGTTTCTTGCAAAGTCACATCGTAAATATACAAGAATTTTTCCTCACTCAAATATATAATTGTTTCTTAAAAATTACCTCGATATATGACATAGTATATAGTATATATATACTATATTATATATATATATTATATAATATATATTTAATATATATTGTATATAGCTTAATAGATATGGTTAATATATTTTACTACATATATATATATTAGGCAGCATCCCGAAGAGCTAGGTATGTAACTAGACTATAATTACAGGAAAATAAATAACATTTTTGATTTCAGAAAGTTAATTTCATCGACAAAAAAAATTTATTTATATATATATATATATCGATATATATATATAGTATATATAATATATATATAATTATGAATTATATATACTAATATTATATTATATATATATATTTATATATATCTTACTAATTAATTATATAATATCATAATATATTATCGAAGTGCATAAACATAATTAGACGTCTAACCATTTTAAATTTATTTAACCGACTAAGTTTCGAGTTTTAAAAAACACCCTTTTCCAAGGATATGCATAAATTGATATAACAAAAATAAAACAGTTAAAATGATCAATAAAATAATAAAATAGAGAGATGTTGACTTATTTTTGTAAAATAAAAATAACTAAAATAGTTAAAAAAGTCAACAAAAATAGAAAGTAGTTCACCTAAGGATGTTTAAGTTATTAAATGAGTAAATTTTCTTTAGGGAGGTTCATGTTCCAAATATTAAGATTCAAACTTACCAATCTTGGTAATTACATTGTCTAAAATTTGAAATTTTGATCCGATATACGATGATTAAACCGGGAAGATGATTATTAATGGCCGAAATAGGGTGGAGGATGGAAGATTTCTAAGTTACTAAGTGAGATACCCTTGAATGTTCAGATTCGTGTGGAGCGACATACTATGTCTTATCCTACTAAGAAAGCATCAACAGCTATCAATTTTATATTAACATTGAAGACACAAAGATTAACGAAGATTTCTTTGCATAAGGTAAAGGTATAAAATGATTATGGGAAAATAATAATTTAAAACTTAAATTTTGTGGAAAGATGCAGTATAACAATTTTTATCTTCTATAATTTCGTAACTAATTCTTCCTAAAACGGATTTTATAATAAAATCTTTTTTGCTAATAGCAGAAATAATATAGGTGGAGAAGAGCTTGAATTTTCATCGTGAGTAGTTTTTTAAATATTTGCTTAATTAAAAGTTGGGAAATCATTTTTCAAAAATAAGTTTCTAATAGTCAAGTTCCCTGCTAAGATTTAAGTATGATGAAGAAGTTGTTGTTTCCTCTATATTTATATCTATATATATATATTTTAATATCATAATATCATAATATATTTTATTATATATATATATACTGTATATATAATATAATGATATATATATATATAATATATATATATATATACTATAAAATATATATAATATACTATAAGTATATATAATATATGCAAAATGGGCGGAGCCCTCAAGAAAATATAGATATATTATATATAAAGTATATGCAAAGTTTGCATTTCACACACACACATAGATATATAATATATATATTATATAGTATTAATATAATACATATATATATATATATATATATTATATATATATATACTATATATATATATATATAATATACTTATATATATATTAAAGTTGGCGGGGCTCTGAAAGATAAACAGAACAATATTAGGACCAAGACACTTTCGATAATTTGATTAAATAGAGGTGGAACGTGTGGAAATATCTGAAGCCGATATGTACTAAATAAATATTTAAGATTTTCTGATCTCGTATATATATAGTTTTGTTTAACTTGTTAACTCTGAGTTAACTTATTTATATGGTAATAAGGAACTTATACCGAAACAGTAGTAGAGCTAGGAAGAGGTAACAAGAAACAGTACGAATAAACTGACGTTTTTTTAAGCGTTATAGTACATTACAGGTTAAAAACAACTCATATGTCTGTAATTCTGTGTTATCTATATCGTTTGCAATCTTTAATTTTGTATATACTTTAATGTCGATTCAAGATTTCTACTTATGGGTCAATCCATTTTGTTATAATATCCTATATCGTACTCGATAATTATTTCTTGAAAATTTTTATTATGCATGGCGTTAATTATATCCCTGGAAAGTTCCAAACCACATTGTTTTGCTAATTTACTCTGGTTGTAAAGGAGTGGCCAAATGTCTTGACCATGTGGAGCACTTTCGATGCTTACATAGTTGCTAAATTCTAAGCCTTTCTGCATCAATTGGTAATTTAATCTTACCACATATTCATGAGAGGGTGATTTGTATCGGATACTTAATTAACATTTGGACCTATGTATAAGTTATATTTTTGAAAATAATAATTTTCAAAATTGAGAATTGGATCGAAATATATGTGTTAAAATCGAAGAAATTTCCATTTTCGTGCGGTGTATTATTAAAGAAGGAAAGATATTTACGCTAATGTGAAATTTGGTGTGTGATGATACATACTGAAGTATAGTTTAACCTAAATCTTATTTGAAGATTTGGTGAATATTTTTAAAAAAAATATGTCTTTAAGGTGTCCAAAATCAATTTTTCGGAAATCGGTATTTAACCTTAAAATGTGATGGGGTAAGTGCTAAAAAATCTGAAATTTCACACATTATACTACTACCTAGTGTTGTTCACCTGCAATATTGGCTTTGGTATTTGCTTGTTTTAAAATACAGCTTCAAAAAAATGCCAAACAAACATTTTTTTTAGTTGTGTTATGAATTACTAATTATTATATTATTATGATTCATTGAATACAAGGACAAATGAAATAGTGTGGCATCAAGGAGAATTAAACAATGTTAAAAAATTTAATTTTAAAGGTAATTACATAAAGAATAATATTAGTTATATCTACGTTATGACAAAAGTTAACTAAAATTGCATTTGAAAATTTTACTATAATATACTATATATTATAATATATTATAATATATATATTATATAATAATATATATAATATTATATACTAATATATCCATTAACTATACTTACTATTCTATTATAATATTATTAGTTACGATCGGTACATAGTATAAATTTATAAAGGATTATAAATTATAAATTGCGAATTTTTTAAGAACTCTTGAACAAGCAAGATCTGTATGCAAAATAATGTTTCATTCTTTTTTTGTTATATCCAGAGGTTCACTCGAGTGATTCTAGTCACCGACGGCGTGCATGGGGAGAGAGCCAGTTATAAAAGAGATCGGAAGCCAACAATCTTTTGACATCTTCGGTCCAAAATCTATCTCATTTGAATTATACAAAGTTTTCATATGCTATTTTTGAACAGTGAAACTTAGGTTCCTTAGAGTCCATATCATTAGAAGATTTCCAATGATAATCCAGTTATTATCAGTAGTATATTCAGATTTATTTTCAGGTCTGCATTTGTAAAGATTTTCAAATTCTCATATCTAACATGCGCTGTTTCATTAGGGATTACTTTTCCTTCATGGATTTATTATAATTTTATTATCCAACTGTTATTGTTTATATATATATATTATATCATATATATAATATTATTATTATATATAATATTTCAATAAGGTATATTTAATAGTTTTGTGCCCTTTTAAATGCAAAAATAATTAGAAAATGCTCCGGAATATCCGGCTTTATATAATTATTACTTATATAATATATATATTATATATAATATATTTATATATATATATTATATATATATATATATATATTTATATATATATATAATATATAAAACACGGATATATTACTGCACAATTTTATTATTTTGCATTTAAAGCTTTGAATATGTTATAATCATACCTATGAAATTAATTAATAAATATATATATATGACTTAATTATATATAATATTCATATATATATTATAATATTTACTTATTATATAATATATGTATCAAAGCTGATACTCTATCAATGTTATGAGCCCTATTTAACGAGATTCACTTTGATATAGAAATAATAAGATAGTTTGGAATAGCGAAACTCTTCTTTATTTATTTCTTTATTAATTACTTCTATTGACTATTGTACATGAACAAAATTCAAGTTCTTTCACTATTGTTCAAAAATAAATGTTTTCTTTTTAAACATCAAAATATTAATTTAAATTTCTTCAATTAAAGTATAATTTTTTGGATCAAGAGAGTGCCAAGAACTTTTCTCTCTTGGTTATTTATCCTAACTGAACTCCCAGCAAGCGGCACAGCCATTGGGGGGACAGAGTCACATTGGTGACCTTGATAATACACAAAAAGAATGAAACAGTTATTTCGAATACAGGACTTTCTTTGTATAGGATTTCTTAAAACATTGCACCAGAGATTAGATCCTAAGGTACGGTACTGATTACACAACATATTCCATTTAATATAAATTTTATAATACTGATTATAATATCATTTATAACTTTAATAAGGATACTTTTTTATTTGCTACAGAATACAGCACCGTACATACATCTCGTGACATACACTGATTCTGAAACGGATTGGTGCGGGGAAGTTTTTTTTTTATGGCAATGCATAATAATAGTTTTTTAGTAATCAGATATAAAGAGTTATCATTTGCGACACAGGAGATTCAAAATTTTCAAATTTTTTATTTTGATCTAATATATATTCATATATAGTTATATATATATATATATATATCTTATATATATATATTATATAGTATATATTATATATAATACTATATATATTATATATTATATATATTTATATTAGATATATATATTATTATATATATATATAACCAAAATGTCCCAATTAAATGAAATTATTTCTATTTACCAAATTATTTTGTACATATCTAAGACTAATACATGCCTAATATTGTACTTGTTTTTTAAATTTAAGGATTGAAAACAATTAACCTTATGAGCTTGTAGTCCTCTTAATTGCGGAAGTTGCCGAATTGCGATTTGCGCAATATCCGCAACTTGCGGATGATTTAGGCATTCGCTAACTGCATTGCGCAACATTTTTTCAAAACTGAATGCATCGGCATTCGGCCAATTTTTTTTGGTAGTCCGCAATGTCCGGAATTGCGGATTGCGGACTTAAATTGCGGAACGCCACTCTGATATATATATTTTATTTATATATTATATATATATATATATATATTTTATATATATATATATATATAGTTATATTATATATATATTATATATTATATATTATTATATATATATATATATTATATTTTTCTTTTTCTTTCTTCTTTCTTTCTTACTTTTTTCTTTGCCTCAAGATTGGGGTAAGGTGCTGGAGCATCGGAAAAGAAAGCAGTAGGAGAACAATGAAAACGTCCGAAAAGAAAGCCGGCCTTACCGCCCCCTTGTACCATTAATTAGTGAGAACTGGTCACAGACAGAAAATCCACCCTAAGCTTCATGGGACCGCGACGGACCTCACTATGGTATAATCGTCAATGTAAGGGTTCGATCCTTGGCCAGGTGCGGCAAACGATGCCAATACAAAACCTGCCATTTTTCCCTCTATGCACGTTTTTTTCTCGCTTGCAAACTCACATTTCTCTCCTTCAGATTCGTTTCACCGACTATCACTTCCTTTGGTCTCCAGCCGGCTCTGTTTCCACGACAACTCTCCACTATAATCCCGCTTTTAACACCGGCTTATCATTCATGACTTTCCCATGCCAAACATCTCAACATACTCATTTATTCTCTATTTACACCTTTCTTCCCACCACACAATCTTTATCGTTCATTTCCTCCCACTTTATTCTTCTCACACCTATCACGCACCTAAGATTTGTCATCTGAACACATTGTACTTTAATCTATACCTCTTCTTCCAGACAATAGTCTCTCTACATACCCATACACAGGTAAAATTACTCATGTCGATCTAGGACTCCAGATTAGTCCTGTTAAAAATTCAAACGCTTTAATTGCACAGCAACCTTCCTGCCACACAACTTCCTATTACACTCTGCATCATCCGTCCTTCTATCAACACTACCCTTAATATTTACTCAGACACCTTTGCTCAGCTGCTCATCATCTAAGCTACTTCACCTGAGGAGATAAACCCAACATACTTAATCTTATCTTACGTTTACTTTCACCTCCTTTTTCATACTGCAAATCGCTCTCAAATCGCTCTCAAACTCTCTTCAGATTCGCCATCAAAACCAACAAATCACCGGCATATAATAGGTAGGGCACCCTCCACCCTCTCCATTTCATCATTCTAACAGACATTTTCCTGCCATCCGCACCTCGAATTCTTTCAACCCCATTCATATAACCATTGAATAACCAGGAGAATACACCTGTATCACTCCTTTATTAATGCCTACACCAATACCATTGGACACCATTTATTCTTACACACGCTTCACTATCGTCATACATATTTTGATTCATTTTTCGAAGGCTACCACAACACATATATCACTAAATACCTGGCCATAAGCAAGTGCTTCCTATTTACTCTATCATACGACTGTTGTAATTCCAACCTAAATATAATTTTTCTTCTTCTCCTATTTTCTCAATCATTGATGTTTATCAATGTAAAGATTTTGATCACACATCTTATCACTCCTAAAGCACCTTGTTCTTCACCAACCAGTCCTCAGTTCATCGACGCACTCTTCAACGCAAATCAGCATATACTTCGTAACCACACTCAATAAATTATTCACTATAATTTCTACATTCCCCCTTATAACTCCTTTACCCTTATATAGGGGTCTATTTACGTCTGCTCGCATCCTTGGAACTATCCCTCATGAAAACGATATTATTACACACTCCAAATTCCAATCACTCACAATTCGCCTCCGCTCTGAGATCATTTCAATAGTATATATATATTAATATTATATATTATATATGATAGTTTATTATATTATATATTATATATATATATAGCTATATATTATATTTATAATATATATATATATATATATATATATATACCGGTATATATATATACGTTATATATATTTATATATATTATATATATATATATATATATATATATTAATATATATATATCTAATATAGTATATTAATATTAATATATTATATATTTATATATATATATATATTAATTCATTAAATAATAATTTTGAAGAAATAACTTGAAAATATTTAAGTCTTGAATATTTCATGGAAAAATAACTTCAGTAATTTTGAAACTTTATTTTATTTCTTTTCCGATTCGTTGATTATATCAAATTTTCGGAATATTTTTAATAGTTAATAAACTCAGAAATGTATAATTATGGCCTCAATTTTATTTGGGAAAATATAGTACATACCAGAAAAATTGATTATTTTAGGTAAAACTTTACGTTCGTAATCAATTGATAGTAAAGTGTTAATGGTATTAAAATATCTTTTTTTATTTGTTTGCTATCATTCACACTTGTTTTATTTATCTATATCATCAACAGTTAACCCAGTAAGAAAAACTGCTTTTGCTGATTTTTGGCGGGCCCGGGGTTTCTCACCTAGCACGCCCTAAGAGTTGTCCATTGAGCCAATTGTACTATTAGATCTATACTTTTTCCAGACCATGGTATCACGTTTACATAGGTACAAATACCATCATGATAGACCGCTAGCGCACTCAATGATTAGTCCCTTTTACAATCACCAACGATTTAATTGCCGCAGCCACCTTCCTGCCATTCCAATTTCTATACACTCTACTCATCCGTTCTTTTCATCCAAATTATCTAATCATTTAAACTTAGAAACTTATTATTCGTTCCTTTTCATCAACATATATTAATATTTAAACTTAGAACTTATTCCAGCTGCTACTTACATAACTTCAACCAAGGACTGTCCTCATCACAACATAGCTTACCTCTTATACTATGTTACTTTCAACACTTATTTTACACACCAACCACTTTTCTAAACGAGTCTTCAAGCTTCTTCAGATTCGCCACACAAAACCAAATATCTCATATTTAATAGGTAGGGCACCTCACACTCTCTTCATTCTCCATCATTTAACACCTTCCCCACCCAAAATTCTTTCATAACCCCTTCCATACAATTGATAACGCAAGGAGCATAATTCTGCTCATTCGCGTATTAATATTAATCATCAGCTTTCGACTCCTTTATTCTTAACACAGCTACACAATCGTATACATTACTTTTGGATTTTCCTTCAGAGCCTCACCAACAAATATATACTACACTTGCCACGAGTTTCCCTATTAAGAATCTAATCATAAAGCTGTTGCAAATCCCTAACTAATACAATTTTATTCTTTTTTTTCTCGTCATTTCTAACAATATTGTTTCAAATGTAAGATTTGATCCAACACATCTCTACCACTTCTAAACGCACTTTCCTTCACCCATCAGTCCTTCAGGCACGTACACCGCACTCTTTCAACAAAATCCAAGCCATATAATCTTCTACTGTAACACTCATAAACTAATTCCCTATAATTCCTAAGTTACGCCTTTTATCTTCCTTCCTTATTAAGGGTACTATTGTACTGTGCTTCCTCTGACTCCCTCGGAAATTAACGCCTCCATATAGCCATTATACGTGCTTTGGTACACAATTCCAATCAATCATATCATCTCGCCTACATTCTTGATCATTTTCACCAGTATTTCATTATATGCAGATACACCATTCATTAAACTTTCTCACTCTACCTTACTCATCCCCAAAATACCTATTCCTTCTTGACCATCAAACCCAAACATTCACTATCACTGCTTCTTACTGCCAATGTTTAATGCATTTTTTCGAAGTGTTTCCCTCCCCTCCCTCACATCCTTTCCATCAGTTTATGGAAAGCACCATCCCATCGATGGGGTTTGATTTCCACTGTGGTGTTATGGCTTAATATATAATTGTGCATGGCATAGCGATGTGAAAGTGCGATTGTCTGCGTGTGTCCTCTGTCCCAACACGTGTGTGTGATTTGTTGTTGCTTAGCATTTGATTACACTGCATTACCTTTAACCTTCTCTTTTCTCTAATTTTTCATATAATTTCCATTTTTTGAAGCTTTTTATCAGCGTTTCTAACTTTTTTTTTTTTTTTTTAATTCCCAGCCATCAGTGCCTTTAAGTGCTTGTATGTGAGTTGCCCTCCTCTTTATTCCCGTTACAGTCCCTTGGGCTATCCGGTGCCTCTTCCAGTATGGGTTTTCAGATCACCTCACACTTCCTCCCAGTGAATGAGGGTACAGGAGAAAAATCGGTTCTTTAGCTCACCTTTGACCGGAACCTGAGCCTTGGCTAACCACTGAGGAGGCCGTTCTTGCACTTTGTGTGTTAATCTCGTAAGGATACAAGTGGAGTTTGTGGTACAAGGGGGTAACCGGCGTGAGTCGGGAGGATCTTCCGAGGCCAAGCCAAAGCCTAATATGGGGTGGTGTCCGAGTTGTAGTGGGTCTCTGGCTGTACCTGATGAGGGGAAAAGATTAGCCTTCTTATGAATATAACGCCTTTCCGCCATGCTGCTGTTATTAAATTTTATGTTTCAATTGTTTATCGTTTATAACTGTTTCATTCCTCGGAAGACGAGTTCGCGGATTACTATTTTTATGGAAGAGTTAATTAGAAAACCTAATTAAAGAAAGGTGAGAATAACATTACATCAATTCCATCGTCTGGTTCAGCCAGACCCACTTCGGTCCGCTCACTCCTAGGACCGGGCAGGTCTTTGCTTTTCTTTCCTTCTACCTGAAGTGGTATTTGCAACAATTTCTAATTAGTTTTACCTTTATTGCATATTACATAAATTTATAAATTAATGGAACTTCAAAATATATATTTCCTAGTAATTTTATAACCAAAGTGGAAATTTTTTTTTAGCTATTTTTATAACTGATAGTTTTTTTGTTTAGTTTAATAACTGGAATCAATTATTTCATATTCCTATTGTAAGTGAAATTTAAAGATACATTCATTTGTTATTTAAATTAATTTTAAGAATATTTTTTTCATTCTCCATTTTTTCACATATTTAAAAGGTGTAAAATTGAATAAAATGCAACTAAGTTCACTAATAATGAAACATTATTCTAGTATTATTATTATTCATTAGTATTTTTTTAATAAATTTCAAATAATGAAAATATAGTAAAAAAAAAAACAAACCCCACCTAATGGCTGTTTTTTTTTTTAGGTGGGTTTTTTTAATGCTACTGGTTTTGCCCACACTCTCTACATCCCATGTCATTAGTTGCGAAAAGCTATCTTCATCCTATTCTTATTCCAAGCAGATTCCTTATTCTCTTTTTAACCTTTCGGGCTGCCTTCCAGAATGCTTCTTATTCTGTAGTCCCATTTATTGCCTCTAATTCCTACTTTAGCAATCCATACTTCTTTTGCACCTACTAAAAAACGCTTCCCTTTAATTTGCTTTCAGATTTATCAGTTTCACTGTTTACATTCAACTGATCTTTTTCGCCAGCCGCTCTTCATAGCTTATTCTTATTATCTCTTGGTTCATTAACTTCTTCTTAATTCTACCTTTCTTTTTTATACCTTCTCTTCTCAATGCCCACTAACATTAATTTTTACTAAAAACTAATGAATCTGATAAATCCTTTTACCCTCTACTGGATTTAATCATCCACATTAACTTTCAACATCTTCCTTCTCACAACACAAAATCAAGTCCATACTTTTTCACCTTCGATTAAATCTCTACTACACGAACTATAATAATTATTTATTTATTTACTATCATTTTATATTCTTAATGATTCTCTGATTGCTTTCTTTGCTGGTAAATTGGTGATATATGGTCCACATGGACAGTTTTATGTGTTATTGGTCTCCAGTGCTCACAACAGATTTGTAAGTGTCATGAACTCTTCCTCTGCGTTAAGATATAGAATGTTGTTCAAAAGATTATTAAAATTCTTGAAGCAAAAGGACATACGATAAGCAACAACATGGTGTATATGATGAAATGTTTAAATTTGAACCTTATTAAATGTTATAAAATGATAATTGCAAAAGACACATTTCATAAAGATGTGATAATATTTCTTATGTTATTTTTTTATGTTGTAATTATGCAAAATACATGTCCAAATATGTTTTGAATGTTTGTGGATCTCTTTTTGCCATGTAACTGATAATTATTTTGTAACGAGTTTATCAACTATTTCCACACCCCCATATTATTGTACTATTGAATTTAATGTTTTTAAACTAAGAGTTTACCTAATACGGCTTAAGACTTTGATGGGTCCATCAGAGAGGCCAATGTGGCTTTAAGCAAGGTTCACCCACAATGGGTTTACTAAAGGAAAGAGATTTGGAAGCAATCAAGGTTTGCACTCTAAGGAATTGCTTTCGTGGGAGAATTATTTAAAAAAAAATATAACTTTTCCAAAAGGTATTTGGTAATTCTTTGAATTTCATATCATTGTAATTTTTCAAGTGTCGCTATCTTGAACGGAAGAGAGTTTAGGATTTCAGAACCCTTTAGTAACTATATCAAATTTGAACTTGTAATTGGAAACTAAAGTCACAAAAATTTTTTATCACACTGGGAAGAATAATATTTATGAAATATAAATTTCAAACAGAGAATCGTCAATTATAAGAACAATAAAAAATTAATCTCAATTCTCCTATTCTTACCACAGATTAAAAGACTCTTGGAAATTTGGGTTCCAATTCTTTTTGATCAGACTCCAAATATTTTCCTTTTAAACTGCACGGCTCAGCTTTTTATTTCATCTATTGTGCATATATGTGTGAGTAATTTTTTTCTGTGGAAAAAATAATTTGAAAATGATACATTTTTTGTATACAATTAATAATAATAATAATAATATAATAATAATATAATAATAATTCATAATATATCATAATAATAATAATATAATAATAATAATAATATAATGAGATGATTGGTGTGGTGTGAATGTGTGTGTGTTGTGTTTGAGTGGAGAGGAATGAGAGGGGGAGAGAAGGAGTTGCCGTTCTGATGAGTGAACTGTGGTAGAGAGCTTTGGTTGATTTTCTTTTGTATGAGTACTAGAAATTCTAATGGTTAATTTTAGTTTGGAAAGGTCAAGGTATGTGTGGGTTGAAAAGAGAAAGGATGAGATGATTTGGAGGGAGGAGTGCAGTTTTCTCTGAAATCTGAATGATGTTTTGGATGGGTGGGTGAGTAGGCAGTTCAGATTGGATGTATCGGGTAACCTAATGGTAAAAAATGGAATGTCATAAACGGTAACTTGGGTTGACAAGAGAAAGAGATGGTAGGAAGGGTGATTGGAGTTCTATTAGGGAGAGTGTGTGTGTATTATCGTTTTTAAAACCAAGTATTTATTCATATTATACTAGGTTGGTGTAGGTCAAAAGGTATCGAAGTGAAGTATGATTGATTTTGTGTTGGTGAAAAGGAGAGGTTGAAGTTTGTGATTGGGTGTTTAATAGTCGCGGGGTTGGGGATGAGATTTTTCCGGATCATTATGTTGTTTATGTAAGATTCAGTTAGTCAGGCTGTTGGATGGGAGGAAGACAAATGAGGAGTGGGAAAAATTATGCTGAGATGTTAATGACAGGTAATAAGGGAAAGTATTAAAGAAGCTTCAATATGTTTAATGTGAAAAAAGATTAACTGATAAAATGAATATGGTCTTTGCAAATGAACGAAGTCCTTATCATTTAAGTTTAAGTGGTTAGAGCTTAGTCTATCGTGTAGGTATTGTGCTAAAATAGGAAGTAAGTGTTATTAGTGAGTGGTGGAAGGAAGAGTTGATGCAGTGATTAAAGTCATGAATAGTCTCAATAGAAAGGTGCCTGGATTTAGGAAAGGAAAAGTAGACGTTGCTACATAGGGAGAACATGAGGATGTAAGTTTGGAGGGAGGATGATATGGATACAGGAATGGAAATTGTTTGGAGGAAGCGAAGGTTTAAGAATGTGAGTAAGGGGAATATGTTAGAATAATGAAGGGATGGTGCTTTTGGCAACTGTAGATGGATGTGGGTAGGATGTCAAAAATTCTGCATATGTTGGAGTAATAGAGAGTGATAGTGATGTGTGTTTGATGATGAGAAGACATAGGTTATTTTTGGAGTGAGGTAATATAGTGAGGAGGAGTAATGGTGATAGTGAGAATGAATGGTATACGCAGGCTGAAATGGATTTGTTGAATGATCAAGACTGGAGGAGCAGATGGTGATGCATGGATTTGGTGTTGTCTAAAAGGCGTTTATGGGGTGTATGTTGAGAATTGTGGAGAGCAGAATAGTACTTATATAGGGTAAAAGAGTAGGGAAATGTAGGAATTAGGGAATTAGTTTATGGAGGAGAGGTACTTTGGGTGACTGAGGACTGCTAGTGAAACAAGTGATTTAGAAGTGGTAGGAAGATGTGTGGATCATTTTTAATTGAACAAATGATTGGAGAAATTGGGAGATAAATTGTTTTAGGATTTGGCCTTTTGAAGCATATGACAAATTAATAGGAAGTAGTATGGTGTTGGTGGTAGTTTGAAAGGAATAAGTATGTATGTGTAGAGAGGTATTAATTAAGCCTGTAAGAAAGTATTGTTTTTTAATTAATGCAGAGTGAGGCAGGGATGTGTTTGTTCTTGTTATTCATTTGTATAATCATCCGTTATGAAAGAATTAGATAGGGGTGGCAGGGGTGTTAAAATTATGGAGATGGAAGAGAGTAGGGGTGCCTATTAATGTATGAGATGATTTGGCTTTATGTGGCGATCTGAAGAGAGTTTAAAGATTAGTAGAGGGGTTTGGCAGGGTGTATAAAGGAGGGGGTTTTGAAAGTAAATAGATAAGAGTAAGGTTATGGTAGGAGTGAGGAGAGTCAGTGGTGTGAAGTATGTTAGATGGTGAGCACTGAAGTGTCTGAGCTTAATATTTGGATATTTGTTGGATGAAAGGGAACGGATGATGCAAGTATGTAGGAAAGTTGTGAATGGTAGCAAGGTGGTTGTGGATTAATCCTTGGTGATATAGGATAAGTCTTGGTGCAATAGGTTTATTGTTATGTTGATAATGTAGTAGTGACTATCATTGGGAAATAAGAGGTATAAGATTAGAGGTACAATGTGTTAGATGACATCTTAGGGGATGTTGGGTGTGAGCGAGATTGATAATGAGGGCATGATGCCACCCTAGGGAGTTGTTGGTGATGAGGCATAGATGAGAGAAAAAAGGTGCTTGAGATGGTTTGGTGCATTGGACAGGATGGATGGAGTCCCAGTTTGGTTTTAAGCGATTATAGTGGTGTGTGCTGAATTGACACTGAGCGATGAGAAAGTGGATTGAGTAGTAAAGGAAGCCAGAAGGTGGAATGTTGGAGTTTGGAGAGGCGGAGAAGAAGATGCATTGGGAGTGATGGAGGTTTGTGAGGGGGGTATGGTTTGGGTTGTCCCAGGGGATGAACCAATACTCTGACAAGATTCTATCGCAATGGGTGGAGCTCTAAGATTGATTTTGATTGCTACAGGCTCGTACTTAAGGGTACGGGGAACTTTTTTGGTCGATTTAGGTCATGTCTTCTACTTAACTATTGTTTCTATTATTATTTTGTTGTCGTCATTTCATAAGTAATTATTATTTATACTTATATTTCTTTTATATAGGTTTCTGCATTTTTTGCATCATTGCCTTCTGTGATTTTGAATTGTTTTGTATGGTATTATTTTGGATCGTTTTGAATAATCTTTGGAGTGATACATCTTCTGTTACTTCCTATGAAGGTCCTACCCACCTTCAATATATATGAGTAATTCCACCTCAAATCAAAAAATGAATATTAAGTGACCACCACCGATTTTTTTATAAATTTGGCATACTTATAGATCTCAATGAGAAAATTTGAATGCAACTTGTCTCAAAATATATATATATATATCCTCAACAGGATCGATTCTGATTTCGAACATTTTGACCATATATTATTTAAAGCAACAACTAATTTAAAATAAATAAATAAAATTAAAAATATTTAGGTGCTAATTTAAAGCCATTAAGTGCAAGGGAAGTAACTAGTTTTGACACTTTTTTAATTTTAAAATTTACTGGGATTTTGTCTACAACTAGAGCTTTAATGGAATATTCAACATCTTTAATAAAAAATTTTACAATTTTAAAACTTGGCTCTGAAGATTGAGCATTAAAACCACTAATTGTTAAAGTTTCCTCAATGACCTTAGTGGAAATACCCAGAGACTCTACTGTATCCTTAACAATGTTATTGTCCTGACTCGCATAGTCTATTAGTATTCTCACCTTTTTTTCAATACCAAAATTTGCTACAATAGGCAAATGTAATGATGGAAGGATTAAATTACCTCCAATATTAAGTAATATTACACCCTAGACTTGTTTTATTATTACCTTTACTGTTATCTTTTAATTTTGGATCTTTAATTTTACCTTTATCTTCTGAGAGTTGTTTTAAGCAAGAAAAATTTAAATGATTTCTTTAACACAATTTTTACAAGGATCAATAGATATTGTACAACCTCTAAAATCTTTAGCAAACCAAATGTGACTTTACAAATCAAATTTATTTTATTACATTCCCATTTTTCTTTGTTAGTATTACACTTAGAACACTTAAAAATAGTATGACCATTCTGAGAACATAATTTACATGTCATAATAGTAGAAGTCGTATTCACTGAAGTTTTAGATTTTACTCCTTCATAAAAAATTATACCTGAACCTGCATCATTCTCTAATTGAGATTTTAATTTTACATTTTTATTATTTACAGATTCATTTTTTAGTGAAAGAGCATTAAAATTTAAAGGTTTCAAACTTTTAATTTAACACCTTCTTGATCGTTTAATGTTTTAGTAGCCTCAGTAACTACATTTCTGAAATCATCAAAGGGTTGATACAATTTATAATCACATGTACGTAAAATCTCAATTTTATATCTAAAGCATTATAATAGATATATAATTGAATATCGTCACTGGCTAGTTGATTTTTTTAAATAGATTAACATTGGCATTCATATTAGCTTGAAAATCATTTAAACTATTAATATCTTTAGAAACTTTTTTACAAGTTAACTTTTTGATTAATGAAAATTTAATTTGACCTGGATATGCGTAGAGATCTAATTACTCCCAAGCTTCATCATAGGCTATATCTGATTCTTGTATTCAATTTATTTCAACAGATGGATTATATACTTTTTAAGTGCGGTTTTAAATAAGTAAATTTTTCTTAATTTGACAATCTTAAATTATCATAAATATTAGAAAAGATATCTTAAAATTTTTAAATTGAGAAGCATAACCTTCAAATAGCAAGATCTTTATTTCTGACATTTTAATCAAAGCTTTGTGAGCTTTATTACTAGTATTTGAAGTGGAAGTACTTTGAGAAAGATTTGCACTTAATAATTGAATATATTTACTAATGGTAGTACAATAATATTCAATATTAGACTCAAAGTCTCAAGTCTTTCAGTTGAAAATTCTTCACGGGCAATAAAAGAATCTGTGATACTCTCATTAAGAGATTCAAGATCATCTATTAACTTTTTTAATGTTAAACAACAACTTAATCTATTCTTACTGAATAAAGTATTAATAGCTAGAGCTAATTTATTTAATGCTTTAGTGACAGCATACATTTTACCACCCCCCTTTCTTATTAACTATGTTTTGTAATTCTTCAGAAGGGCCAGAAGATTCAGCAAACCCCTCTATGTCTGAGCTATTTATGGTAATAGTAGTGTAGAGGGGTATCACCCCCAATTTTAATAAAAATCAAAGAAAAAATCTATGTATACTTAAACAAATCTAATAGTTTTGCTGAGGTGAATAAACTTTACGTAATTTGGGCATTAAAAAAAAAAAAATAAACTTTTAAGTTAAAATTGCATTAAAACTATAAACTTATAATTTACAAAAATGGTATCAAAAAATTCTTTGAATTTTTTTTACCGATTAGCGTATAAATTAAATATATATTTTCAATAAAAATATGAAAAAACGCTAGGAAAAACGTAACTTTTTGGCTTTTTTTTCGTTTGTGTAGGGATGAAGATATAGGGATGCCGCAAGAGGACCGATTTATATCGATATTGATATTTTTTCGATAGTATCGAAAAAATATCGATTATATTTTTTCAGCCGATATATCGAATATATCGCATATTT
>JABUQX010078991.1:30000-40000 GCA_015478945.1 Trachelipus rathkii | reverse complement strand
AGAAGAAGAGCAAGAACTTTTACAAAATTTGGAAGGACAAGAAACTGAGTAGTGAAGAAGTAAAAGATCTTCTTGTCTCTCAAGTCTTAAAGGAAACTAAACTTTTCTTTCCGTCGACGAAAAAGACTTTGCCGATACATTCGCCCAGCCATGCACCACCAGTAGAGTAGAGCGCTCTTTCAGTACTTCTGCGAAGGATCAAGACTTGGCTACGAAGTACTATGGAAGACGGCAGGTTAACGGACTGGCTATGATGAGTGAACACAGAAAATTTGTGTTTGACAATTATGATTATTTAATTCAAACAGTAGTTGATAAAGTTTGCCTGAACCAAGGAAATACTTTTTTATGAATATCACAATTTTGAAAACTGCTCTATATTAGTGAATTTCCATCATTGCATATTGTATTTGTTATGCTACCTTTTTATTTTAATTAAAATAATTTATTTTTAAAAATTAATCATTTAATTATCCATACAAAAGTTTCTAGTTTTATGTCTTCTCCTTATATATATATATATATATAAATATATATATATATATATATATATATATATATATATATATTATATATATAAATATATATATATTATATATATATATATTATTATATATAGTAAAAGCTCTATAAAATTTTAAGCTGCCCCCTAGCTTGGAAGCTGGCGATGCGCCCAAATATATAATATATATATATATATATATATATATATATATATATATATAATAATATATATAATTATTATATATATTATATATATAATATATAGTAATATATATATTATATATCTCGATACTTTAAGAATGATTAAATCGGTACTTTTTATACAACCGATTACTGATATTTTAATATCGAAATAATCAATTATATATAAATATTATTATATTATATATAGATATATATATAATATTATATATATAATATAATATACATATATATAATTTATATATATATATATATATAGTATATAATATATTATATAATATCATTCCTTTAAGCACTCATTAATCGTCACTTTTATCACCGATACTTCATATTTTTAATACGAAATAAATCAATGATGAATGCATACTCATGCCCAACACACACACACAAACCCATATACACATCACACACACACACATCTCACACCACACCACTTTACAAATAATATATATATTATATATATATAAATATTATATATATATATATACTATATAATATATATAATATATATTATAAATATAATAATATTTATATATATATATATATATATAATAAATATATATATTAATATAAGATATATATATATATATTATATATATATAATATATATATATATATATATATATATAATACTGTATATATAATATATATATTATATATATATATATATATATATATATATATATATATATAATATATATATATATATATATATATAATATATATAATATTATATAATATATATTATATATATAGTATACCATGTGTTACACCACATACATTTGGGATTATTAATCCCAAATATTATATATATATATATATATATATATAAATATATATATATATATATATATATATATATAATATATATTATATAATATATATATTATATATATATATATATATAAAATTATAATATATTATAATAATATATAATATATATATATATAATATATATATTTTTTTTGTAATTTATAATTTTTTTTTTTTTAATATATATATATTATAACTATACTATATATATATATATATATACTATATATATAATATTAACATCGAGAGGAGAGCGGGTGAGGAGGGGAAGGTGAGGAGATGTGGGGAGAGGTTGAGGTGAAAAGCGGGAGGGGCGGGAGAGAGGATGAGGGAGACGAGCGAGGGACGTCCTGAGAGGGGATAATGGGGAGGGGAAGGAGGGAGAAAGAAGGGAGTAGACGGGGAAAGAGGAGAGAGAAGATGGCGAGGGAGAGGAGAACGAGAAGAGAGGAGGATGGAGGAGAGAAGATTATACGACGAGGAGATGAGACGGGAGTAAGATGCGCGAGGCTGAGAGAGACAGGCACGAGAGAGAGAAGAGAAGAGACAGAGAGAGAGAGAGAGAAGAGAGAGAGAGAGAGGTTTTATTTAAAAAAAGATTATTAAGGGTCCAGCCAGGAATTGAAAATAATCCCATAGCAGATTAAATCCTTATTTATATAGTTTTTACAACAAGAATTCAGACGTGTTCTTTCAATTTAAATAAGGGACCTATATTTCATCCATTCTATTTCCCACCACCTCTCTCTCTTCCTCTCTCTCTCTCTCTCTTCCTCTCTCTCTCTCTCTCTCTCTCTCTCTTCTCTCTCTCTCTCTCTTCGCTCTCTCTCTCTCTCTCTCTCTCTCTCTCTCTCTCTCTTCTCTCTCTCTCACACACACACACACACCACACACGACCACACACACACACACACCACATAATTATATATATATATATATATATATATATTATATATATATATATATATATATAATATATATTATATAATATATATATATAATATTATATATATATACATATACTATTATATATTATATATATATATATATATATATATATATATATATATATATAATATATATATAATTATAATATATTATATAATAATTAATATATAATATATATATATATAAAATATATTATAATAATATATATAATATATAGTAATATATATTATATATATTATAGTATATATATATATAATATATATATATATATTATATATATATAATTATATATATAATATATTGATATATATATATATATATATATATATAATATATATATATATATATATATATATAATATTATATATAATAGATATATATATATAATATAGTATATGATATATATATATATATTATATAATATATATATAATATTTATATATATATATATATATATATATATATAATATATAATACTATATATATATATATATAATATATATATATATAATATACATAAATATAATATATATATATATATATATATATACATATATATATTATATATATAAATATAATAATACTATTATATATATATATATATAATATATATATAAATATAATAAATATATATATATATATATATATATATATATAATATATTATACTATATTATACCTGCATACATATATACATACCTAGTCTATTTCAGGCCATATATAATATATTATATATATATAATAATATATTATATATAATATTATATATATAATATATATATATATAATATATATAAATATATATATATATATGTTATATATATATATATAATATATATATATATCATAACTATATATATATATATAATAATATACATACGCTATATATATATATATATATATATATATATATATATATATAAAGGCCTGAAATCCGATGTATGCATCCGTAGGGCCCGTATACATGCCCCACACACACCCACATAAACATATGTATTAAGGCTTGTGAGTTTCATAACCCACTTTACATACTTGCCCCAAAACCTTAAAAATGAACTTAGAAGACTGAAATTTGGTGAGCGGATAGGAGATGATGAACGAAATAAAAAGCCTATGTTAAATTAAACGTTGTAGCATTTGGGTCGGAGCCGGAGCTGTTGGCGGCGGAGCCATAAGTAGTATAGAGAATAAATTGACGTATACCGTATTACCCCACTCTACAACTAACCAGATGGGGTAATACGTGACTTGTCAATACAGGCATATATTTTTTAGTACTCATCTACCTTTCTGGACCTTTTTTTTAAGCATTTTTCTTATATTTCAAGCACTTTTTAGCCTTTTTTCTATATTTCAGGCACTTTTTAGCCTTTTTTTTATATATTTTTAGCGACTTTTTATTACTCAGATACCTTCATGGACCTTTTTAAAGCATTTTTCTTATATTTCAGGCACTTTTTATCCCATTTTTGCTATATTTAGGCACTTTTCAACCTTTTTTATATATTTTTTAATACTCAGCTACGTTCATGGATGTTTTTTTAGGATGATGGGTGACCGATTTGTCATCTTGTCACCCCAGACAATATATTTTTAATGACTCACGTACCTTCCTGGATCATTTTTTATAAGATGTTTTGAAAAAGGGGTTCCCCCCCTAAGGGTCCCCCTTTTTCACATACATTCGTTAGTTATTTTAAGTCTGTGTATGTGTATGTCACTACCCTATGTCCACCATTTAGTTCTATTCAGTTATTACCTCATGTTCTTTCCTGAGCTTTTTTATGGTAACAATCTTATCTTTTGCTTTTTTCTTTACTATATATATATATATATATATATATATACTATATATTATATATTTTTATTTTTTTTATTTATATATATAATATATATATATATATATATATATATATATATATATATATATATATATATATAAATTATACTATCATATACACATTTATAAATATAATATGAGATATAAAGATTTTGTATACTATAAATATTTTTCTTTATAAGTATATATATATCACTAGTTACTTTTCGGCCATCTTGCTTACATTCATTCATATGCGTGCGTCTGTTTAATCATCGCCATAAGTTTATTTTCATTCGTAATTCTTGAATTGCAAATCCTCGTCGCCATCGCGGGGAGTCACAGTTAAATCTTTTTAGCAAAAAACTCCGCAATCGTTGGTTTCGGCAATCCCGTTAATCGTCGTTGTTACCGCCGCGCCATTGGTTCCCGTTTTTTCAGCAAAATCCGAATCGCTCGCAATGCCGCTTTGTTGAACGTTGAAGCATAATCATCGCAAACGAACCAACGGCTTGCTTGCACATGGGTGCGTTGAACAGGAGATTTTCTCCCACGCTACCCCCTTTTCCTCTATTAAGAGTAAAAAGGAGAAGACTGTTTCGAACCTTACTTCCTTTTCCTCTCACTCCCCCCTTTCTCTCTATAAGAGAAAAGAGGCGAAGAATAGTTTCGAACCTTCTCTTTTTTTTTCATTCTTCATTCCGTCAGCCAAGTGTCGGACTTTTAAGCTTAGGCGCTTGAAAGCGACCCCAAGCTGTTCTACCTTGGAATAGAATGCTTATATAAAAATCTTTAGCCATAGTAGGATTTGAAAACTGGTCCCTTGGATATTTAACTTGTAATATAGTTAAAAAATACAAAAATTAAAAAGGAAAAAATGGTCAGCTTTACCTTTTTCTTCAAGGTTGTATTACGTAATAAACTTGAAAGTCAAAAGTCATTAAGTTTACCTAAGTTTCCGCGTCCATTAAACTTCTCGGATATAATTCCTTAGAAAAGACTTTAGCCTCGGTCCAAATCGAGGCATGGGGAATGATTTTAAAGGAAAGAAATAAAAAATATATATATGTATATTTATAATATATATATAAATATATATAATATATATATAATATATATAATATTATATATATATATTATATATATATATATATATATATATATATAGTATTATTATCTACAACTACTACTACTACTACTACTACTACTACTACAACTACTACTACTACTACTACTACTACAACTACTACTACTACGACAACAATTTATTAAACTACACACACTACACAACGTTATACAACTACTTACTACTACTACTACTACTACTACTACTACTACTACTACTACTACTAATACGACTACTACTACGGTTACAGAAGCAAGTACTACTACGACGACTACAGATGCAACTACAAATATTACAACTATTATTATTATTTTATTATTATTATTATTATTATTATTATTATTATTATTATATTATTATTATTATTCACCCTACCCCCTTTTGCCCTATCCTCCATTTGCATATTTACATACACTTGTGTGCGCCGTAGGTGCACACACACACGAGCGTTCGTTGATGACGCTGTCATCGACGTACGTGAGTTGTTATTTACACGTCTACACAACTGCATATACATACCCCTCACCCCCCTTTCGTTATTATTATTATTATTATTATTATTATTATTATTATTATTATTATTATTATTATTATTATTATTATTATTATTATTATTATTATTATTATTATTATTATTATTATTATTTTCTTTGCATCAAATGTATAAACGCTGGCTTCTAACACTTCATGCCAGCGATAATATATTATTATTATATTATTATTATTATTTTATTATTATTATTATTTATTATTATTATTATTATTATTATTATTATTATTATTATTATTATTTTCTTGATCAAATGTATAATGCTGGCTTCTAACACTTCATTGCCAGCGAAATATTATTATTATTATTATTATTATTATTATTATTATTATTATTATTATTATTATTATTAAAGGTCCCACTATAAACTAATGATGCAGCCGCAACAACAACCAAGAAACAAACTAAAACTCATGGAAACAAGATACATTATACACCCTTCCCCTTACACATGTACACATACGCGCAGCAGGAGCGAACACACGAGCGTTCATTCACTACGAAATTATGAACGTATTGTGATGTTTTATTTAACGTGTACATATACAATTTTTACATATACACGCATACACACACAAACCTACACACACACACACACACACACATACACACATGCACATGTGCACACACATTCACACACTATATAATATATATATATATATATATATATATAGATACTATATATATATATATATATATATAATAATATATAAATATATATACTAAATTGATATTAGTTATTAATATTAATAATTATTATATATAGAATAATTATAATTCTATTTTCAATTTACTTATTTGAATATTCTGCTTGAAACCTTTTTCTGGTTCTTTTTTGATTTTTTTTATCATTTATGTCGTTATCCTTCCTTTTAATTTAAGTTGCCCTTAGTTTTTATTTTTTTTTTGCTATTTTTTTTTTGTTATTTATATCTAAATAAAAATATGCATCTTTCATGTTTATAACATGAAAATTTGCATTTTACATACCCTAAGACTAGATAAGCAGTTAATATCAGTTATAAAGCGAGAAATCAAACTTTCCACTCCACAGGCTCATACCTAATCACATCCATCATCATATTGATCTAATGATCATATAGATTCAAGTCTCTCTATCTTTAGTTAAAATAAAGTTCTACAGGGATAAAAAAACGGATAAAGTGAAAGCAGGTTTTTTTTACAGCCGGAAATATTATGCTGCGGGATAATTGACGGGTTATCATATCAGTCGATCCGCACTCACGTGAGCGCACGCTTAGCGGGCTGAACTATCTCATACGTTGGAGTAATATTCACGTGATATATCTACATATAAATCTAGTGAAATATAATTATTTATACTATATATATCCTAGTGTAATTCAAAGTTATTAGTACTCAATGGAGGATCGCTAATAGACAAACATATTAATAGTATCAATAATGTTTATATTTATATGTAAATGAATATCCATTACAGACGTCTCAGTGATCTTGTTCCAGTGAGTATTCATAGTTTAGGTCAGCAAGCTTGTAGTAAGCATTTGCTGGATTCTCTACAAACATTATACTAACCTGAAATTTTAAAATATCTTAGTGTTAAGGTATTTCACACAGACAAAAACGAAATGAGGTTTCCAGAGAAGGGCTTCACAGAAAATTACGTACGCGTGGAACATGGTAAAGCGAGTATTTATGTGGGCGAATTTAATAAACTACTGTATTACGCTCTTCTGATATCTGAATTACGAGAGAAGTGTGAACGAGAACGTGAACCCCCGCGTACTATCTTACCAAGTAATTATTGACACACACAATTACGATCGATAGATACAGTAGCAGAGTCACGATAGACACACTCACTACCGTAGAGGTCTGTTAAGAGGGAAAGTAGTTCCTATGCTCATTTTCTATTTACACCAGTGAAGTCCGTGACGATGACCCGCGACTTGCCATGCTGCCTATATCTCTGAGAAATCTTGTGAGTCAAGTCATCATGCACAACTTCAGTTAAAGTGCTTTCATATATTCCACTATTTATAGATTTAAAAAAATAAATAAAAACAAATAAAAATTTAAAACTTGGTACGTAAGTTCTAGTTTAATAAAACCTATAACTAGCGTATACCTATATAATATATTTTCTAATAATATTATATAGATATAGTATATCTAACTAAATCACTCATATTATAATAATAAAAGTCATTATTTAATATAATCCATATAAATAACACCTATATATATATATAGTACTTTTTTATTTTGTAGTATATATATCCACTTAAACGTATATAAAGTATCACATTCAAAAAAGTCAATATATATTCATATGAACTTTACCGCTAATTAATGGATTTCATAACATTGTAATCATTGAAGTAAATATTCATATAATCAATATATTATATATTAATATCACTCCTCAACTCTAGGAATCATAACCCATGTACCTTCGTAAAAAACCCACACAAATCCTATACACTACTCAATTTTATATGTTTAGATTTTTATCATATCCCCATTACAACTTGTGAGTTGGTTAGGTTTTCATGTATTATATCACAAGATAGATAAATATTATAGATCTTAACTGCGGAGGACAAAGATGTCATTATAATTTAATGAGACTTGATATAATGTACCACATGAGTGGTTAGATTATGTTATGGAAATTGTAATTAGTTTGATAAGGATTTCAGGGTAGTTAAGTTGGAGCATATCTCTATAAAAATAGATTGCGTCTAAGTAAAGTTATTAATTAGTATGATGCATTTATTAATGTATTATATAGGGTATATATAATAAAATATAATATTCCGTTAATGTATTTTTATGTCATATTACATACAGACGGAATCCTACGTAGTATACTACTACTACTATTATTAACAACCACTACGACATTAATAGACACTACTGTTAAATAATCATATTACTACTACTACTACTACCACTACTGCTACCACGACGACAACTACTACGACTACTACGCCAAGAACAAGCTAGTACTAAAGACAAAAACCATCACAGACTTAATTATACGTGTAAGAACCTTAGAGTTATTCATATACATTCTATTAGGGATACCATTTCTTATTATAGGTTAAGTTTGATAGTGAAATAACCCAATGTGCAAGTTATAATGCAAGGTTTTAGTTATGACTCCTCACATCCTAACTCTAGATTCATTAATAGATATATATATATACTAATACAATATTATAATATGATAATAAAAAATATTTATTTTTTTAAATCATTATAAAAATTAAATATTTATATTTAAATTATTGCATTAATCATGTGGCAACTCTTTCAAATTAAGCTCTCTGTCATGCATAGCATTGTGATTATCACGTAAGTTGGTTTTTAATAAAAATTGTATATTAATAGAATTAGTTCAGCAACCAGTTAATTTATGGTATATCAAAGCTCTAACAAAAAAGATTTTTACATGTTAATTGCAAAAGCATTATAATTTTTTTGAAAGAGCTTGTAAAAATTTTATTTTTGCCAAAAATTTGTAGGAAGTTTCAACAAAATAAAAATATTAAAAGGTTTTTTTTTTTTTTTTTTTTTTTTTTGCGTTGAAACATTAGTTCACGTAAAGGCTACCAGTTTTTATTCAAGCAAGTACATATTTAAACATGATTTTATCATGTTTTCTTATTAATTTATTTATCTTTTCATTTTTACTTCTTTTTTTTCTGGGGTCAGAAATATTTTATTCGAAATAATTTTAACTGATTTTAACATTGTTCACTCACGCAAAAGTATAATACTATATATATATACTTATACTATATATATACTATATATATATATATATATATATTATTATATATATATATAAGAGAGTGAAGGGAGAAAATCAAATTAAAGAAAAATCTACCCAGCCAAGCCTACCGCAGATCCCCTAAGTGACGAAACGTGAGATTTAAAGAGAGGAAGAATACAGCAAGAAAGACAGATGATGGCAAGAATTCCCACAGAACAGATGATGCACTTAAAAAAGTACCACTACCAATGCAGCCAACCTGGAATTTCATGAAGAG
>JABUQX010078991.1:17500-20000 GCA_015478945.1 Trachelipus rathkii | reverse complement strand
TAATAATAATAATAATAATAATAATAATAATAAAAATAATAATAATAATAATAATAATAATAATAATAATAATAATAATAATTAAAAATCAAAATAATAATAATAAAAATAATAATATAATAATAATAATAAATATAATAAATAATAATACCTTGATATTTAAAATTATATAATATATAATATGTAATATATAATATATATATATATATATATATAATATATAATATATATATATATTATATATATATATATATATATATATATATATATATATATATATATATATAGCATATATATTTACTTTGAAATCCGGTTCCGGTTCCAGTTGGATCTTCTTTAATGGTCCCGGTCAAATCCAGATAGGCGGATCAAATTTTTTTTTGATTCGGTACTTCCTTCTATTATTATATATTAATATATAATATAATATATATATATATATTATATATTATTATATATATATATATATATAATATCTCTAAATATTACGTGTATACAGTGGCGTATCCAGGGGGGGGGGCCAGGGGGCCATGGCCCCCCCCCGAAATTTTTTAGACACTAAGCATTTTTAAGTAACAAATCCGTTATAACAAAATCCAGAGGTTAAATTTATAATATATAAATATATACGTATATATATATATATATAATTTATTATATATATATATATATATATATATATATATATATATATATATATATATATATATATATATATATATATAAGAAACGATTTTTGTCTGGCCCCCCCCCGAAAAAAAATCCTGGATACGCCACTGTATATATATATATATATATCACATTACATTTCTACCGTTGCTTTATTGAAAATTAGTATATATAGTTTATATATATATATATATATATGATATTATTATTATATATATATATATATATATATATATATATATATATATATATATATATATATATAACCATCATTAATAGCCTCTATCTGTCCACTGCAGGACATAAGCCCCCTTCAATAGTTTCCATAATTCTCTATCCTCTACCATGGTTTGCCAGGTGATTCCCTTCAATTGTCTAATCTCATCTGCCCAGGGCACGTTAGGTCTTTGCCTTGGTCGTTTGATGCATATAGGGCACCAACTCATTATTTCTTTAGTCCTTCTGTTATCCTGCTGTCTTTCTACCTGACCCGTCCATTTTCATTTGATTTCTTTAGCTATCGTTATGATGTCTTTGATATAATCGCAGTGCTCTATATTCTGTCTCTGCGTGATATTCGCAGCATGCATCTCTCCATATTTCTCAAAGTACACCTTAATTTCTGAATTGATTTGACATTTAGTGTCCATGTTTAACTTCCATATATCATGACAGGAACAACCTACTCATTATACACCTGTCTTTTCAAACGTAGAGACATTTTGTTACTGAAAATTTGGCTTAATCTTTCCATTGCCACCCATCCATGTTTCACTCTTCTTTTAATTTCATTTATTAGCCTACCATTTGAAGATATCTGTCCTAAGTATACATATTCCTTCACTTTTTCCAGTGTTGTATTTTCGATTTTTATGGGCTTGGAATTTACAGACATTAAAAACATTACATTAGTTTTTGATATATTCATTTTTAGTCCAACTCTTTCACTCGATATGCTTAAATTTTCAACCATGATTTTTAGTTCCAGAGGATCTGAAGTAAACAATACTATGTCATCTGCGAACCTAAGATGACTCAGATATTTACCATTTACATTTATTCCTGCTGATTCCCAATCCACTGTTTTAAATATCTCCTCCAATACCAATTTTCTCAATTTTCATATTTGTAGATACTGTGTGTGGTAAAAAGGAAGATGTTGCTCTCGATTAAATATTCTTTAGAATTTCAATATAGTTGTTGTTTATTCCCTGATTACCCAGTGCATTTATAACCGAGCTTATGCTCACAGAGTCAAAAGCCTTTTCATAATCTATGAATGCAATGCAAAGTGGTAATTGATATTCATTGCATCTTTCTATAAGTTATTGGACTACTTGTAGATGGTCGTTCGTACTATACCCACTACGGAAGCCAGCCTGTTCGTGTGGTTGGTTGTAATCCAATTGTGCTGTTATTCTATTGGTTATAATTTTTGTGAAAATCTTGTAGATTACTGGAAGTAGGCTTATTGGACGGTAGTTTTTAAGATCGTGATTGTCTCCTTTTTTGAAAAGTAGTATTACATTCGCGTTCGTCCAGGCATTAGGAACATTTTTAACTCTTAAGCATAGTGTGAATAGTTTGGCTAGGGTTTCAATCATGGTCTCCCCACCCTCTTTAATAATGTCTATTGTTATGCCGTCGCCACCCGGAACCTTTCCTTTCTTCATACAATTTATTGCCTTTTGAACTTCCCAAACAGAAATGTCTGGAATTTCTTCAACATTTCCATTGTAACTAAGGGGCATCTCCCCTCTACTTTTGTAAAGTTCTGTGTAAAATTCTTCCACTCTTTCTATTATACGTTCTCTATTTATTATTTTAATTC
>JABUQX010078991.1:2500-5000 GCA_015478945.1 Trachelipus rathkii | reverse complement strand
TGTTAGAGCAGATGGTATTGGGGTTTGAAAGCGAAGATAACTTGGGCACATGATGTATTCCCTTCAAAGAGCAAGCGGCATCACATCGGATTCAACTTCAAGGCTCACCCGGGGGGACGATCGGAAGACTCCAGTGGAGGTGCGGATAGCCTCATTTTGGATAGGATTTAACAGGCGTAGTAGAGTTGGGGAGGCCTGACCTTATACTACGCAGCCATAGTCTATCTTCGATCGAATTAGGGCGGTGTGGAGACGTAAAAGGGACTTGCGATCAGCACCCCAAGATTTTGAGGCGAGATGACCTAATAGGTTAATCACTCAATGACAAGTCATTTTCAGGAGTGTAACTGGCAACGATATCGCTGACAGAGAGGCAAAAATGGCCGCCACTTCTTTTCGGAGCTGATCTAGGTACCTCCCGGATGCCATTCGACAAGGCCGCCTCCCATCAACTGATTATTATCCTGCTCTCCGACAAGGCTACGGTCTTATTGGCAAGAGTGCTGAAAGATTGATCAGCGAGGGGCGAAACTTTGAAATATAAAGGCGAACATTGGTGGGTGATCTTACTCTCGCGGACGAAATCGCTTGCAAGAGGTGATACTTGCACGGTCTCCGTATTGGCCACACAAATATCACTCACAGCCACTACATGTTCACTCTGAAAATTTTGCCCTCGCCATACCTGCAATCTGTTCACTATATCTTCATTGATTGTCCCCAACTGAACCCCATTCGCCATCATCATTTTCGTACTTTATTGTCAATAACACTTTCTTAAAAGTTATCCCATATCTTATTTGAATCCTCCCACTTTAACAGTAGCTCTGTTTTCTCTTAACTTCATGAACTGAATATTCTTCACAACATAAGATTTTGTTATGTAATATTATTTAATATAATGTAATATTTTTATTTAACTTTTTACTTATTTTTGACTGAATATTCATTTCGCTATCCAAATTTTCTTTGACATTTATAATATGTACGAGACAGGACCTACCCATGGAGTTGATTATTCAAGCAAGTGTGGCCGTTTCTCTGTGTTCCGTAGTGGGTTCTGTACATGAACTCATATATATATATATATCATATATATATATATATATATATATATATATAGTTTATATATATATATATATATATATATATATATATATATATATATATATATAAATATATATATATATATATATATATATATATATATATATATGCAAAATATTAGTGGTTAGTAAAACGCACTTTATATGTATATTTTATCATCCCAAGGCTTTTCTTACTTAATCATGCATACAATGTGAGTCCCGAATTATACTTTCGCCTAATCAAAACCCTGTGTGACCCCTGACCCGAGTGTGAGCGGGGAGGTCTGCCAAAGGTTCACTGTCAGACTGACGTACCTTATTCTTCTGGGAAGATGAAATCTTTCAGAAGTAAACGGTAGATCTCCTTTTAGCTCATCGTGGTCAGGTGGTAACACGCCTGCTTTACCAACAGCGAGGGTGTGGGTTCGAAACCCAGTTAGGTAAGAAAGCCTAGGGATGATTATATATATATATATATATATATATATATATATATATATATATAAGTTGTTGTGTCTATTAAGGTTATATATATATATATATATATATATAAACATATATTATTATTGTTGTTATATATATATACATATATATTATTTGTTAGATATAGATAGTTAGAAGAGATATATATATATATATATATATATATATATATATATATATATATATATATATATATATATATATATATATATATATATATATATATATATATTCTATATATAGATATATATATATATATATATATATATATATATATATATATATATATATGAATTATTCTATAATATATTTAGGTATATATATATATATATATATATATATATTCCATTACAATCAACATAAAGGACTTTAATAGCGTTTTACGAGAGAAAATTACTCCTATCATTATTTATATGAGAATGATGAAAATTTTGATTAAACGTATGAACTTCCGTGTAAATTACATTACTAAATTTTGACACTTTTATTGGTGACTCTTATCAAAGTTTAATTATTAATGAAAATATTTCCAGTTTTGACACTCTTTCTCTTTATAGTTAAAATTGAAAAATGTTTATGTGAACTTTCAAGTATATATATATATATATATATATATATATGGTTATTGTTTTTTATATATATATATATATATATATATATATATATATATATATATATATATATATATATATATATATATATATATATATATATATATATATATATATATAACCGTTTTGGGGATGGAGTCGCCAGTCAGTCGGTGAAAGTTTATAGTTGAGTATTTACAGGTCAAGCTCCCATGCTAAAGGTATGAAAAAGATAATGTTGAACGATAGAAAATTTGGCTCACACACAAATGCAAATAGTCCACATACTCCTGAAGGTAATACGGATAATACTTGCTGTAATAAATATTTATTGCTCAC
>JABUQX010078990.1:0-29480 GCA_015478945.1 Trachelipus rathkii | reverse complement strand
ATATATATATATATATATATATATATATATATATATATATATATATATAGCATATATATATATATATATATATATATATATATATATATAAGTATATATATATATGTATATTAATATATATATATATATATATATATATATATATATATATATATATATAGTATATATTATATATATATATATATATATATATATTATGCTATATATATATATATATATATATATATATATATATAGCAGCATAAATATATATATAAAGAGCAAAGATATATATATATATATATATATATATATATATATATATATATATATATATATATATATATATATTCTTCTTCATCTACCTTTTCCTCCCCAAAGTGTGAGACATGCATCGGAAAAGAAAATAATATGACAAAAGTCGAAAAGAAAGCCTAGCCTTACCGCCAACTTCATCATTAGTGAGAACTCACCGCAGTCAGAAAATTTAGAGCTTCACGGGACCGCGTCGGACCCTCACTATGTCGTCAAGTGTAGGGTTCATCCCTGGCCCAGGTGGGCCACAACCATACCTCCTCAAAAACCGCCATTCTCGTTACCTCCCACTAATCTTTCGCCTCTGCCAACTCACATTTCTCTCTTCAGACATTCTTTACTGACTCAATCAACTTTTCCTTCGGTCTTCCAGCAGGTCGGTTCCCAACATCTGCCACTGTACATTAAGCCAACCAACCGACTATTCTCTCCATCCCTTTCCACATGCGACCAAACCATCTCAACATACTTTCATTTAGTTCCTCTCATTTACCCCTTTCTTCACACCACACAACCTCTACGTTCATTCCTCATTTTATCAATTTTCACACCTAACACCACCTCCCTAAGATTGTCCATCTGAACACATTGAACTTCGATCTATACTTCTTATTCCAGACCATAGTCTCACTACTATAATAACACAGGTGGGATATCCTCATAAGACCTTAGCGAATCCTCAAGACTTGTCCCTTACATTCACCTCCCAACGATTTAATTGCACCAGCCACCTTCCTTCAATTATTCAAAACTTTCCTACTACACTTGCATCATCCGTTCTTTCTCATCCAACATATACCCTAAATAGTTAAACTCAGAGCTCACCATCTAACATACCTTCACACTGAGGACTGTCCTAACTCACAACCATAACCTTTACTTCCTCTTATCTACGTTTACTTTCAAGTCCCTCCTTTTACACACATCCTGCCAAATCTCTACCAATCCTCTTCAAACTCTCTTTTCAGATTCACCACAGAACCAGTCTGCATATACAGGTAGCACCCTCCACCATTCTATTCTCCAACACCATTTCCTGCCACCCTAATCTTTTTTTCATAACCCTATCCATATAAAAATGAATAACCAAGGGAGACATAACACAACCCTGTCTCACTCCGCTATTAATACTAAACCAATCACCTTTGACACCCATTTATTCTACACACGCTTCACTATCGTCATACATACTTTTGATTCCATTCAGAAGCTCACCACCAACACCTGCCATAGAGCTTCCCTATAAACCCATCATATGCCTGTTGCAAATCCATAAACCTAAATACAATTTATTCTTCTTTCTCCTCATTTTTCAATCATTTGTATCAATGTGAAAATTTGATCCACATATCCTCTACCACTCTTAAACGCACCTTTGTTTTCACCAATCAGTCCTTCAGTCACTCGATGCACTCTTTCTACCGACCAAAATACCAGCATATGTCTTCCCTACAACACTCAATAAACTGATTCCTCCATAATTCCTTCAGTTCCCTTATCTCCCTACCCTTATATAAGGGTACTATTACTGCTCTCCAATCCCTTGGGAACAATACACTCCATAAACGCTTTGTTACACAACTTCCAAATCAATCACCATCTCGCCTGCTCCTGATCATTTCACCGTAATGCCTGATTCATACCTGCAGATGATTTACCATTCTTCACTTTCTCACTCTACCCATTACCTCCTCCTTGCTAATAACCCCATCCCCAAAAATACCTATTCTTCTTGCACCATCAAACCCAACACACATTCACCATCACCTCTTTCATACTGCCATTGTATATGCAGATTTTCGAAGTAAGTTCTTTCCACACCCTCACACATCCATATCATCGTCATAAAAGCACCATCCCTATTCATTGTTCTGAGCAGGTTCCCCTTATTATTCTACTCTACCTGTGTTTCCTTCCAGAAGAGTTTCCTATTCCCTTGTAAGTCCTCATTCATCCTCCTTCCAAACTGTTCATTTACCTCTTTCTTTTTCTCCTACGTATGCACCTTTAGTATTTCTTTTTTCCTCCATATAATTCCAAGCATCTTTCTTTTGAAACTTCATTTGCTAAGTACATTCAACCACGCTTTCTTACTTTAACTGCTTGCATCACCTCTTCTTTTCTTCATTCCACCACTGTTAACATTCTTACTTCCTCTAGACGTTAGCACATCCTTATACGTTTTTTCTGTCAAATTCGTTTCCCCTTCATTTGTATACGATTTCAACTGAGTTTCAACTTCTGTTCACATTCAACTGATTTATTTTGCAAGCGCTCTTAAAATACTTATTTTTATTACCTTGTTCACTTAACTTCACTCTTAATTTTACCCACTTTCCTTTCGTATCACCTTTCTCTCCATCCAAGTCCCCACCTAACTTAATTTTACATAGAACATAATGATATGATAATCCCATTCCTAAACTCCTCACTGATTTATCATCCAACACATACTTCAACATCTCCTTCTTTCTCTCACCAACACAAAATCATGCTTTTCACTTCTGATAAACATCTCTACTGATTCCCATATTATTTTCGCGAAAGATGTAGGCGGCCGCTTATTCTATGATTACGATCTTCCTGCAGGCTCGTATTACATTCCTAGTAAGAGATATGGCAGTGGCCAACCCAACTACCACCGTCCCTTAGTCGCCTTCTACGACACGCAGGACATACGATGGGGATATTTTCTCCCCCACACATAGGGATATGAGTGGGATGTTCGTAAGAAGTTGTCTAGAAGAGGGGTGTGTATACTCATGTGTATACATATGTGGATAAATTTAAGGCCATTATGCTGCCTGAGAGAGGTGTGTAAGGAATATGATCGCAAAAAGAAAAAGGCGCAACTTAATGGGAGGTACTTCAACGCTTCGAGTATGCGTGTTTCCTATATATAGTATATATATATATATAGAGTATATATATATATGTATATATATATATATATATATATATATATATATAGTTATATATATATATATATATATATATATAGGGATACCGATAGTAATGGCAGTATCGGCAGGTCGGTAGTATCATTATTTGATGGTATTATCGGTTAAAATGGTCGATACTTAGCCGATACTTCTTACTTTTTGGGTGAAAATTATGAGAAACTTTTAGATTGAATAATAAATTTGATATATATTAAGTTTAAAAGTTATGTTTTTTTTTTTTTTTTTCTCGGATTTCCTTTTTGACTTAGATTTTTAGCGTTTCTCCAATTTGGCTTAAAATTTACCTATTTGGACAGCCATTATTATAATTTATACAGATTTATCTACTTTTTTAGTTGATCAATAGTATTTTTTTTTTTACGCAATTTCGAGAGCGTGTGAGTGTGTGAGTGTTTTTAAACTTTCTGATTATTCATATTAGATATCAAATAATGTTTTACTGTTTTAAAATTTAGTTTTAGCGTACGAGCTTCTTTTCCACATTTCCTTTGTTTTTGCTCCATTTGCTTTCTGTCTGTCTGTTTTTTTTTTTTTTTTTTTTTTGATGTAGATTTGCACAGGCGTGGCTTTCTTTTTAACCTTACCAACATCAATGGCTTGCACCCCCAACTCTGCATCCAGGGAATACTACCTCTCTAATTCTAAACCTAATTTTATGCTTTTGTCTGAGACCCAGATGGTAAGAATTAACCTTCAATCCTCGTTTAATATATCCAACTATAACTTATTTTATAATTTCCGTTTGAAGGTTGTAGTATGTGCCTATGTAAATATAAACATTCCTATAACACGTCTCTCGAGAATCTCGAATCTCCTAACTTCTATGTCCTGTGGCTTAAAATCTTTCTTCCTTCTACTAATATTCTTATAATGCTTCTGCTAATGTTCTCCTAACAGAACAGATTTTCACATGCTTTTTATTACCTTACTACTTCTCACGACTGTTATATCTTCTCAGCCAAATACTGAGGTCCCCATTTAGGGGATTTCATCACACAAAACTGAATTGTTGGGCTCCTCTCGTACTGATTTAGTTGGGAGGAAGCCGAATCATTTAGTATTCTCAACGATCTGGAGCAACCGATTAAATAACCTTACACTCTGGATCGTCCCAACTGATCTTGAACACATCTTGACCTATGTCACCACTAGTCCTTCTCTCTATAATAGCACCCATCTGCTCCTATCGGGAAAATCTGACCACAAATCTTATATCACTTACCTTAATACTTTTCTTCCAACATCTCCATCCTGCCCTATGTGGTTTTTCTGGCACTTTGATTGATTGAGTTGCTTCTACGCTAACTATAATTGAAGTGACTTCTTTGAGACGCTTCAGACTCTGCCGATAAAGTGGGAACTGTAATTGTTAATGGGATGAGCACGTTCATTCCTTCTTGGACTAAATCTTTTTCTCCTCATCCATGGTTCGATCGTGCTTGTTCCCTGGCCATTCAGGCTAGAGACAATGCTTATTGGGTGTGGAAAAACTCTCGCTAATTATCATTCAGCTAGAAATCGTTGCAGGGATACTCTTCTTCGAGAGCAAGCGGACTTTCATTAAACGAAAATGCTGACCTCCTTGGTCACTGACAAATCTCTCTGGCTCTTAAGCCAAAACATTTCTTAACAATCTCTGTAAATCATCCTTTCCTCCTCTCTTATTCGCTCTGATGATTCTGTTAATTAGCTAATACTCCAACTGAAAAGGCCACTCTCTTCGGCCTCCTATTTTTCTCTAATTCAACCCTGGACGATTCTATTCCTCTTCCTCCTCCTCTCCCTCTCAGGTGTCCTACTCTCTCTTTACTTGTCATTTCATTTTTGATCGGGTGCATGTGCTCCGAAATCTATGAATCAAAGTTGGGGAAGGTGGCCCGGATGGCATTCCTTTCCGAGTTTTGAGGAAGTGTGTGCTTCCGTGCGACCCGCGCTCAACTATATTTTCTATGCCTCAATACTAGCACTTTCAGTGTTGGAAGCGCATATGTCCAACCTATTCCGAAAAACTGCCGCTCTGATCCTAACTATCGCCCTATAGCTCTCACTTGTGTTCTTTCTTTCTAAGATCTTTGAACCATCTCAGCGATTACCAGTACGGCTTTGGAAATGAGATCTACCTATGATATACTTCCTTCCTATTTAACAGATTTACGGTTTTCCGCCCTTAGGAAGACTTGTGTGGTGGAGCTTGACATATCTAAAGCATTTGACCGGGTATGGCACGCGTCACTGCTCTCCAAGTGCTCTCCCCGCTCTTCTTCTCTTGCTTACTTAGTGTCTAGCTTTTCAAATCGCTCAATGCCGGCTGCTGTTGATGGGGCGACTTCTTCTTCTTTTTCTGTCAATAGTGTGTTCCTCAGGGTTCTGTTTTTATCTCTTACTTTATTCCTGCTTTCATCAATGATCTTCTCACTCCGCACACATCTAACCTATCCACATGACTTGAATCTCTTGCCTTCAACTCATATCTATTCTGCTCCCCTTTTACTTCTCTAGAATTGACTCTCTCGTCTTAATCTTTTCCGATTCTATTCCTGCCGATCTGGATGGGATTTCTTGGTGTCTCAAGCTTGTGAAATATAATTCTTTAAAAACCCAACTCTACAAATCTTCTCTCTAAGACACTTAACTTTTTCTATCTCTTTCGACGGTTCTCTTTGTTCCTCCTGTTGACAATAATCATCCCAACCGACCGGGGCCCCCGGCCACGGGCCCCCCGGGCTCCGGCCCTGGCTCCGGCCCCCAGCCCCAGCTCCTCCCGGCCCTGGCCCCGGCCAAAAATCAGGAAAACCGGGGTTTTCTACCGGAGTTAACTGTAAATTTACACTTAATAATAGAGGGTTAAATCAAAATGTAAATTTATTTTAATTCCAATACCCTTTGTTATAAATTGATGTAAAATATATAAACATACTAAATATAGTCAATTTTTTTTTGGTATTTACCATGATTTCAAATTAAAATTGAGGCCAAATTATAATTTTTCCGAGTTTTTAACATAAAATATTCGAAATTTGATATATCAAGCGAATTCGGAAAAGGAAATAAATATACTTGTTAAAATATTAATGTAGTTATTTATTTAAAGTAAATATCTTCAGGAAAATCAAATATTTAATTATTTATTTAATTGAATTAATATATATATATATATATATATATATATATAAGTTATATATATATATATAAGTTAATATTAGCAAGTAGTTATATAGTATATATATATATATATATATATATATATATATAAAGATATATATATATTATATATATATATATTATATATATATATATATATATATATGTATAGTATATACATATATATATATATATATATATATATATATATTGAAATATGTATATCCCTTCCTTTCTCTTTCTTTCACAGTGATTAATAATAAACGCAACAAGAATAAAACCGCGCAAAGTATCTTTCCAGACATCGTCCCTCTCCAGCACCAGCGCCAATCTTCTTCAGTCGTTATTTGGTAAAGCTGACATCTTTCCAGAGAGTCCTCCACCGATTTCGCCCATCTCTTCTTCGGTCTTCCCTTTGGTCTTCTGCCCTCTGGTGTCCATTCCTATCTTTTCGGCACTGCTCCATCCCTCTCCAGATGTCCCCACCATCTCACCTCCACATACATCCATCTTCAGTGTCATCTTCTTCACCCCTATATGTTCTAATAACTTCATTTCTGATTCTGTCTCTCCTTCTCTTTCCTACAATCATGGTTCTTAATATCCTCATCTCCGCCGCTTGTATTATACTCTCCTCTCTCTTCTCGTTGTCCATGTTTCCGCTCCGCACAGCAGTGTCGGAGTCAGTATGCTTTCGTTAAAAATAACTTTTTAACTTCTATTCGAAGGATGTTTCATCTTTTCATCATGGGGGTATACCACTTCATAATCCAATCCATACTTTCCATTCTTCGCATAATCTCTCCTCCACTTCCTTTCTGTTAAAACATCCTCCGAGATAATTGCAGGTATTTACCGCCTTCACCTCCTCCTCTCTCACCATCATTCTCAATCTCCTCCTCATTTCCTCCGGTTACTGTTAATATCTCTGTCTTCTGTATGTTCATCTTCATCCCTGCTTCCCTCCAACTCCTCCGCAAACAACTCCACCACCTCTGGAATCGCCTCTCTCTCTCGCCCCAACATGCCAGATCGTCCGCATATGCCAATATGTCCCCTTCAAATTTCTCCCAGTCTCTCTTTCACTTTCCTTATCACCACGTCTCCAAATATAATATAAACAGCAGTAAAAACACTTCCCTGTTTCACTCCTGTTTTCACCTCAAACCATCTATTGTTCTCGCACTCAGCTCTAACATTACAGCTGCATTTGTCATACATACTTTCTATCCCCTTCTTTTTAATCTACCCTTCACTCCATACTCCTCTCTCCATAGTTTCCAGAGCTTTTTCCTGGCAACCAACTCGAATGCCTTTGCAGATCGAGGGATTTAGGCTGCCAAAGCAATCTCTGCCAGCATCAGCATCTCTCTTCCGAGACCATCGAATAAGTAGGTCCGTCGTTCCTTCCCTTCTATACCCGCCCTGTACTGTTCTTCTCCGAGTCTCGGCTCTACCTTCTCTCTCAACCTCCTCTCCAATATTCTTTTCGTAAATTTTCGTCAGATGGTCCCATCAGTGAGATACCCTTATAATTATTACAGCTTCCAGCATTTCCTCCTTTACCTTTATATATATCGGTACATATTGCTTGCCCACCTGACAATAACTTTCCCTCTCTCCAACACTTGTTTATCAAACTGATGATTCTCCCTTTCAGTTCCTCTCCTCCAACACTAACTCCACAGCCACTCCATCCCCTCTCTCCTGGAGCTTTACCCTTCTTCATATCCTTTTTATTGCCTCTTCATATTCCTCCACCGTTATCTCTCCGTCTTCATCCTCCTCTTCCTTCCTCCTCCCTCATCTGATCTGCAGCTTCTTCCTCTTGTTCTCTGTTCTACATTTAGCAGATCTTCATAGTATTCGGTCCATCTATCATTTCTCTTTCTTTCTTCCAGTCTCGCCAAGAATCTCTCCGTCATCATTTAATTTAAGCTACACTTGGCTTTCTATACGCCTTCGCCATCTTAAATAGCTTTTCTTCCCCTTCGCCCACATTCTCGTTATTTCTCCTGCCATTCTCTGTCTCCATCTTTTTTGCTCTCTTCTTTATTCTCTCTGCCTCATATTTCTCCCTTGCTGCCGCTGTTCTTTTTTTCAGCCACTTCCTCATTTTCCTTGTTTTTTTTTTTTTTTTAATTGCTTTTTTCTCTTCTTCGTTCCACCATGGTGTATGTATATGTCTCTTCCTAGTACCTTCCTACCCATATATATATATATATATATATATATATATATATATATATATATGTTATTAAGTATATATGTTATATATATATATATATATATATATATATATATATATATATATATATATATATATATATATATATATATTTAATAATAATAGCTTATTCTTCTAAAATCAATTGTTTTTCTAAAATTTTATTTTCGAAAATATTCCTTTTTTATAATTAAAATTATTAATTAATTGAAATTATATTTAACTTTCATCCTAAGTTTTAAGACTTTCAGTGTTTTTGACTTACATTTCTAATTTTACCACCCCCGGCCCCGGCCCCGGCCTCGGCTGGGAACAGAGCAGCCCCCGGCATCGGCCCCGGGCTGTAAAATTCCCGGCCCCCGGTCGGTCCCCTACTTCTGGCCTTAACATAAACAAAAATGTTTTGAAACCTCAAATCACAGTGGTTGCTGGGTCGGCTCCCAAAAACTGGAGTTTGTTTAGAGGTGAGACTTTTTTCCTCTCTCAGCACTCATAAGGTCTCCCATCCGCCTTTGTGGCTGAGTACCGTTCATATCTGTGGGGGGGTGGGGCTCTTGGTTTCATCCGGCTTGATAGGGTCGAGTCGCTCAAAAGACTTATAACCGTCCTGTACTTCTAGTTCACTTGACCCTTTATTTTTGCGGCGCGATGTTGGTGCTTTATTCTTTTTTCTAGGTACTGTAGAGGCAAGTGCTCGGAGGGACCATCCACTCGTGTACCACCTTTTACGACACCCCGTATGAGGGGGTGCTGTGTCAGCACATGTTTGTGCTGCAAGAACCCTGATCAGACCCATGCTTCCGCCAATCGTTCTGTGAATCTTCTCTCCATGTTTCCTACTCAATTTAATTCCCCTCACTTTAAACCTGCGTCTGAGCTCATCTGCGTAATTTGCGTGAGGTTAGATGGATTTTTGAAGCGTTCAACACCCACTCCTTGAATAGGTTCTGCTCGTGAGCGGCGGTGACAACTGTAAAAATAACAAATAAAAGGTTCTAATAAGGAATTCCTCAAGCTAGCTGAAACCCCACACAAGAATGGCACCTCCGACGGTGAACCAATTTCTAGAATGCATTAAATATAACCGAGAGCTTGGGTTGTTTTTGACAAAAAAGAGACAGAGAAGCCGCTCATTCGCGCACCCCTGGCAACGGCACTGATAGTGACGATGGTGGTTTTTCAGCAAATAAACCTACTGAAGATGAGAGGATTTGGATATGTTAGATTTTGATAAGTTAATTGCATTGATATCTCATTCACCTTCAAAGGAATCACACCAGAGAACCTCCATCGTAAAACTGAAGAGACAGTCATCAAGCAGCAAAGATAATTCTGTGAAAGGGGAGATGAGGCTCTACGAAACATGAGATGCCTACAGAAGAGAATCCTTTCATGCGGTGGCATAAAATGGGCCAAGGTTTTCATTATTATCAGTGCTCGCAGGCAAATAATTATCAGCACTTCCTTCATCAGTCGAGAGCGTATTTTCTTAGTGTGTGGGTTGGTAGGAATGTAAACACCCCAAAAAGGAACTGTCTCTCGCCAGGATACTAGTGAAAGCTTAATGTTTTTGCATCACAATGTGAATTTATTTGAGTATTGAATGATATCTATCCTAAAGGAGTATTTTATGTCATGTTTGAGTAATAATAGCATTTTTTTATTTTAACTTTTCTTATTGATTAATTGAGGTCTTCTTTCATTATTTTTATTCCTTATATTATTCAAAGAATCTTCTTGTAAATTGTAATCATGTTAAAACATAAAGCTAGTAGCTAAACTTTGTTAATAGTTACTTGAAAATGGAAATGGAATATTTTTTAAATAAACACAAACATAAAGTTATTAATATTATATTTGCAATTATTATTCCTTAAAGGTACTATTTTTTAATTTATAAAATAAATATACTTGGGCACAACTAAAACATGAAATATAAATGACTAAGTATTGTTTGTACAGGGAATGCATCCTGAGTTGCCTAGCAGTGCACAAATGTTCTATCTTATTATATTGTATTTATTATAATACTAAAAGTATCGGTACGGGTATCGTAATGGCACCTAAAAATAGAGTATCGGTATCGGTATCGGTATCGGCCTCTTTTCTGGTATTTGTTCTCAATATATATATATATATATATATATATATATAGCAGTAGTTATAGAGTATATATATATATATATATATATATATATATATATATATATATATATATATATATATATATATATATATATATATATATATATATATATATATTTTTAATTTGTATATGGATGGGGTTATGAAAGAATTATAGGTGGGGTGGCAGGGGATGGTGTTAGAATGATTCAGAATGGAAGAGAGTGGAGGGTGCCCTACTATTATATGTGGATGATTTAGTTTAGTGTGAAGAGAGCTGAGAGGATTGGCAGAGATTTGGCAGGGTGTAAAAGAAGGGGTTTGAAAGTAAACGATGATAAGGTTATGTTGTGAGTGAGGACAGTCCTTTGTGTGAATTTGTTAGGTGGTGAGCAGCTGGAACAAGTGAGTTTAAATATATTTAGGATATATGTTGGATGAAATGGGAACGGATGATGCAGAGTGTAGTAGGAAAGTTGTGAATGGCAGAAAGGTGTCTGGCAAATAAATCGTTGGTGAATGTAAAGCGACTAAGTCTTTCAGGGTTCTGCATGAGGTATGTTGTTACCTATGTTAATATATAGTAGTGAGACTATCGTCTGGAATAAGAGGTATGAGATAAAAGTACGATTTGTTAGATGGACAATCTTAGGGGCGTAATATTAGGCGAGAAGAATTGATAAAATGAGGAATTTACCGAACGTATTAGGGAGTTGTGTGGAGTGAAGAAAGATGAGAGAATAAATGAACGTACGTTGGTGGTGGTTTGGTCATGTGGAAAGATTGGTTGGTTAAGCTGATGTATAGTGGTGAGTGTGTTGGTAATCGACCGGCTAGGAGACCGAAGGAAAGGTGGATTGAGTCAGTGAAGGAATGCCTGGACGAGAGAAATGTGAGTTTGGCAGAGGCGAGAAGAAAGGTGCATAATAGGAGTGAATGGCAGGGTTTTGTAAGGGAGTATGATTGTGGCCCACCTGGACCAAGGGACGAACCTCACACTGACGAAATACCATAGTTAGGGTCCGTCGCGGTCCCGTGAAGCTCAAGGGTGGATTTTCTGACTGCGGCGAATTCTCACTAATAGGTATAAGGGCTAGTTTTTTTCAACTTCTTTGAAGTCATGCCCTTCATCATTCTTTCTGTTTCCTGGGCATGGTACTTCTTACCCCCAGTATTTTTGGAAAGAAGGTGGATGATAATGATGATCTTCCTACAACACTCAATAAACTAATTTCCCTATAATTCCTACAGTTACCCTTATTGAGGTGTACTATTACTGTTTTCTTCCAATCCCTCAGAACTATATCCTCCATAAACGCTTTGTTACACAACTTCCAAATCCAACCAATCACCATCCCGCCTCCGTTCTTCATCACTTCACCAGTAATTTCATCTCTACCTGCAGATTTACCATTCTTCGACTTTCTCACTCCACTTATTACCTCCTCCTTACTAATGACCTCATCCCCAAATACCTAAGCTCCTCTTTGTTCATGAAGGCATACACACCAATTCACTGTCACCTCTTCATTACTGCCAATGTTGTGCAGATTTTCGAAGTGTTCTCTCCACACTCCCCTCCACACATCCCTATTCATTATTCTAAGTAGATTCCCTTATTCTCATTCTTAACCTTTCACGCTTTCTTCCAGAAGAGCTTCCTATTCCCTTGTAAGTTCCCATTCATCTTCCTTCCAAACTGTTTATTTATCTCTTTTTTTTTTCTTCTAAATATGTATCTTCTAGTATTCCTCTTTCCTCCTTATATAATTCCAAGCATCTTTCTTTGGAAACCTCATCATTGGCTTTTAGTATTCTTTTTACTTTTAACCGCTTGCATTACCTCTTCATTCCATCACTCACTGTTAACATTTTTACTTCCTACTTTAGCATATCCACATCCTTCTTTTGCACTACTAACAACCTCTTCCTTCCTTCATATATATATATATATATATATATATAGCAGTATATATATATATATATATATATATAAGTTATATATATATATATATATATATATATATATATATATATATATATATATATATATATATATATATATATATATATATATATATATATGCTCGCTTGCACAAACAAATTGTGCTTTTAATGTAAGCAATAAATAGTTTTTAGCTTCATTCCTTATATATGTGCTCTCCTGTTATAATTGAATAACTACGAACACAGGGCTAACTACACACATAAATAATATCTACGTTAAAGTAGTAACTTATATATATATATATATATATAGCAGCATATATATATATATATATATGTCCGGTTCTTTGACTATTGTCGAATTTAACATGTCTAACATGACCATTTTTCCGGAAGTCAAGTAAACCAACGTGTTAACAAGTTCTTAAATCTTAATATTTTCATATTCACTATAAAATATAAATTATCTAAATATTAGTGTTTTTATCACACACTCGAAATAAGAAATTGGCAAACGCGGTGGTAGCACCATAACCATAACAAGCATTCATAAATTCCCATTCAAGCTTAGCTGTTCAACTAACTTTAAACTTTTGGAACATGTAATTCGCATTTGGCAACTGATTTACTAATTAATATGAGTAAATATTACATTAATTAATTATTAAAAAATGTATAACAGCCAGAGAACGAAGAGTCAAAGAGAAGAGAAATCAGAGAATAAAACAATCATGTATTATTATTAATATGATTATAATATGAAAATGTAAATGTTACGCATAAAATCCATTTTCTATTCTAATTTTTATTTTTCTTATTAAGGTGTGGGGTAACTATTATATAACCCTAACAAGTATTTTAAGATATTGGAGTTTAGGAGTAAGATTAAAGTTTAGAATAACGAGAAATGTGGAATCAAGAATTTTGACAAAATAAATCTAACATATTATACAGTATATTTGACTATAAATATAATATAGAGAAAGCACTGAATTGTTTTTCACTTTAAGATAATTCGACATAATGAACTTAGGTATTTACACGAAATAAAAATATATATCACGAAATCTCAAAATGGTATAAATTTGAACTAGGTCTAGAAAAAATGATGCCAAATTGCTACTGCTGCATGTGTTCAACGATCGAGATAATAGCAAATAAGCTACCACTGAATGCAAATAGTATGTCTCTTTGGAACCAGTAGCATTTTGCTAGAATCCAAAAAAATATATACCACAAGGATTTATATTCCCAAAATATGTAATCACATTTTGGACTGTGTTTTAAGTTCGGGGCACAAATGTTGTCTACTACAATTAGCGTAATTACTCAAATATACTGGTTTTATAGTTTCAAGTTACTTAAAAACTTCATATTATATGAGAAGGAATGATTCCGCGCGCTAGTGTTGAAATATTCTGATTGTCTGGTATCCACACGGAGAAAATGGGCGGAAGCCTATAAGGAGATAAAAAGAATACAATAACATACGTATGCGTGTACGAACGCTATTCGTCTGGGGAGTAGCATTCATGTGTCAGAAGATATTAGAAGACCAGAAAGAAAGGAGAACGAAGGGTTAGAACCCCATGACCTCCGGGCGCCCCTACGAAACTCCAATGGCGCTGTCGTGACGCGAAAGCACGTGAAAAGGTCTATATGGTGAGCGAGATCTGTGGACTGTGTAGTGATCATACAATGAAATCAAGGCGACGATTTTGATGCAACGCAGTGTTGACGAATGGTCGCGCTGAAGTTGTATTGAGTCCGAATAGGTTCCGGAGTCAGAGGAGAAGTCTGTATTTGGGCAGGAGGCGCGGTGAAGGACCTCTCTGTTAGTGGTTAGCAGGAGGAGAGTAGATTATCGTAAGCGTTAGTAACGATCCGTAGCGCTGACAGGGTGAGCTGGGTGACAGCTGTGTTGTTGCCCATACGAGTTCGAAAGCGGTTCGTGAGCAGAACCGCTCAAGGGATCGGGTGCGTAGAACAAGTTAAACCTAGATAAGGAAAGGTCGAGAAACTAGAGGCGATAGGAAAGTCGGTTAATTATATTTGCGGAGATAGAAGGGGCTGCGTCGATTGCGGACACCAACAGTTGCAGGGAAGTTGATGAAAGCCATGGGTTGGAAAAGATGAGAAAACGCAGAGCCCGGTATACGATGGTCTAGATAAGCGGTTTGATTCCTATCCACGAGATACGTTATCTTTGTTCCTACTTGACGCTCACCCTATTGCTGTAAGGTGATTTTAGTCACTTTCGGTACCGTTTCCAATACGAGGAAAGGTCCAGTGCGATAAAGCTCTCGAGTCTTGGTCAACGGGACGTGACTCGGTGATTGGAAGTCTTGATGACTCGAGAATTAAGGATGCTCTGTTCAGAGTGTCGTTCAAATCGCAGCATGTAGGTTGACGAGGAGAGCACGTGGCACAGAAGTGTGTTTCCATGCTTCGGCGGTGACAACTGGCTCGAGAAGCCGTGGAGCCATGCGGAAGGTTGTACATGGATGTTCAGGTTCACTTATATGAGGAAGCCAAAGTATAAACTCACCACGGGCATTTCGTTTTAAGTTATGTAGACCGTAGAAACGGCTCAGCAGCCTAGCATTGGTGAGGTTTCTTCTATGTATGAAGTGTGCTTGATCCCTGACGGAGAAGTAGGAAAAGAGTATATCGGACTCGAATAATGGTCTGGTGATGTGTAGGGCATTAGAGAAGCTTTGTGACTGTGGTGCCGGTGTGACACCGTCTCTATGATGCCCATGAGCTCAAATATTCGGTATACGCGGCCTGACGGAGCTCGGAAGAACGGTATGAAGGCCGGATTAAGGTCAGTAAAGTTACTTTCCAACGTGCGTCGATCAAGAACCTGTGTTATGCCTGGTCTGTAGGTGCTAACAGGTTCGAAGGTGTAGATGCCAAAATTAGGGCTATCGCAGATCTCGTAGCAAAAAATGCATGGGCAATTGTTTTTCTCCCGCACAGTAATTCACATGCTAGAACGATATATGGTTCTTGGCTACCCATTACCCGAATTGTATTCGCGGTCGATAGCTCGTTAAAGAAATGTTTGTTGTATACAATCGTTGGAAAGGCGGCTCAATCGGGGTCGATCATATATCTATATGCGCTGCTCAAGCGTTTCTGCCGCTCACTCAAGCGCCATGGACGCAGAAATGCTGAAGAGGGTGGGCTCGGAGTAGTGTGCTGTAAATTTATCAACATTTTGATCGTTCGGCCGTAGACAAATTTTCTCGCCATCGTTGTACCGTCTGTGTGCCACTGTTTTACATTCTTCTTAAGATAGAGGAACAGGCAACTCAGTCCTCAAGAATGGTTTGCCCCCCCTATTTACTCAAAGTCTTAGACATATCACTCTCTTGACACACGCGGAGAGCGTGTTGGTTATGCATGGCCCTCGCTGTGAAAATTACACTTTCTGCCGCATGGCGGTTAGGGACACAACTTTGTCGCCTAGCGAGTACATACATTAGGCGCGGAGAAGAACATGCGCTCTGAGCAAAAAGATAAGGTCTGTGGAAAGCCAAAAATTTCTACAATTTGAATGTCGGTATGAGAGGATTGACAGCAGGTTATAAAACAGATCTCTCTCGAGTGCCTTGTAGGCGAGCCTATTTATCCTGACTGCTCAGATGATACTCAGGTAAAGGAGATATGAGGTATTTCACATTCTGGTGATAGATGCGCGTGCGAGCCAGGAATGTGTGACTGAAAAGCACGCCGGAGATTTAGTCTCAATAATAACCGCGATAAGTGGGAATAATATGTGCTTTGTTAACATCCTATGTCGAAGGTGGTCGGGCTGTCACGCCGGGACTCGTATATATAGATAACGAGTGGAGAGCTACTCGCTTGAAATGGATGCGGGTGTGAGTGGGTAAATATGTGATGTCAGCGTTACTGACCATTGGAATATCACGGACCTTCGATAATTAGATACAAATAGAGAAGTACGCTGTACTCGCCGCTGAGATTAAATAGATTGCGGAGGTAGTTCCTGCTTATTCCACCAAAATGCCACACATACGTACCTTCGCTGATTCAGGCGAGCTCATGGAACATTATGTGAGGCAAGATGAGCGCTTTCTTATGATATAGATGAAACGTTGGCCAGCACATGCTACCAGCTGGCGAATAATCTGAGGTTGATCCAATGAAGTGTTATTTCGCATTAGTCTTGGGCGTGTGTCGGATTCGACAGTGAAAAATGAGTCATACAGAAGAAGCAAGAGCTTCTTGATGGAGGTGAAGGTGTTATCGCTCTCGCTGGTGTTTCGTGTTCCAATCGCAACCGCTCGACCAGACCATCACGAGTCGTTTACGATAGAGAATATATGTGTATAGATAAGTGCCGTTACGAAGAGTGAAAAACGCTGAAAGTCTTCATGGCGGCAGATGGAGGAGATGACGACTGTGGTAAAAAAGGATTCATCATGCCTAAGTAAACGTACCAGCAGGATGTTCTTGAACCGCTCTCTGTGTATAGTCCGGGTTTCGTGGGAAAAGCTTTCCACTCTCGTTACTCATTGCGCGGTGATGGGTGAGCCACGTATCCTCTTTGAACAAGAAATATGTACGCGCAGTTTCGGCACATAGTAGGACTGAGTAGCGTTCAGTAAGACAAGAGTTAAGAGATGAACACCTCCATATTCACAGTGGTGTTAAGAGCTTGTGCATTAGACCAAATTCACTTTAGTTGCATAATGCAACTTGACAGTTATGTCGACTGAGATGTTGAATTTGTTTTCTTCTGAGATAGCTACTGGCCTATATTTCGGTGAAGTCGTCTAGTGTAAGGCAGAAGAAACTGGGGGCGGAAGAGTAGACGAACCCGCTATGGACTCTGAAGCAGTCATTAGGAAGACGTTGCAAATGTATATTGACTCACGCCATTTCTTAACCAGCTAGATCGGCCGGATGCGAAGAAATTCGTAAAGAGTACTCCGAGGATTGGAAATGGCAGTCTTATGGATGTCCTTCGGCACTTAGTGGGTCACCGGGTCTGAAACTGGAAAGAAAGGCTCGCAGAGATTTTTCGCGGAATATATAGTAGAAGATTTGAAATATGCATGAGAAGTGGGGTGTTAGTGTGAAGTCTTGTAAATGGAGGAGCACACCATTAAAATAAACGTCCGGCGGGTGATCGCATTTTAGGCTCATCGGATAGTCGTCTGCGTGGCTGGTCAGCTCTCTTTAGATTTGTACGTCCACTCGTAGCACTGGGGGAGGCGTAACGCTCGAACTTTGTGATGACAGGTCGAATCTAGACAATGCTCTCTTGCTATCTACGAGTACTCTCAAACTCTAACTCTCTCGCCGTTCTATTGATTATCTGTAGCGGCGTGCCACGCGACGGTCTCGCCGCGTGAGAGTACAGTAAAGGTACTCGGCTCACTACGATGAAGTACTTCTCAAATTGTGGAGTAGAAAACGACAATTGAGTTTCCACTGGTAGGGAAACTTGGTGCAGAACTGGGAGAAGAAGTTCAGGGGAAAATCAGTAATTAGATATATGATTATAATAATATTATTTGGATGGAGAAAGCATGTTATGCCATATCTAGATTGGTGATGCGATGGTACAGTACCCACAGAGCAGGTGATTCTGAGAAGTTGTGGATCTCTCAATATATCAATTTGGATAGGCTCGTGATAGAAAATCAAATATGGTACTAGCAGATGCAAGTTGAGTGTGACAGAAAATCGGCACCTATTATGGTAATAGTGACATCGGCTTATCCTGCAGAGTATTCCCACCCTCCCGGAACGACGCGGAAACAAGTGGGTTAAATTGGAGCGTCTGGGTTTAGGTATTACCTATATAGCTGCTGTGAATCGGATAATTCTCACCGTTTGGCAGCGCGGTAATAACGCGCCTCGATGCTGATGATTACAAAGTGCTAGGAGAATGCTATTTGGTTGAAATTGAGCTTCGCACATGCGTGATATACCGCATGATATAAAATGATAGCTTTATATGCGCTCGCGCCGGATTCTGTAAATACACGCACATGTATAGGAATTTGAACTCGACTTTGAGACAACCCCGTAGGCCGTGACAGAAATTACGGATGTGTTGCGACGTTTTTAAATTCTCACGTAAATGCTCACACAAGGCTAAGACATTTGTTATTTGCGTCTCCTAAGATATTGTGGAAATAGGATGTCTCCCTATAGTGGAATACCTTATGCTGGTTATGTGTCGGTTAACAGAATTGAGTAAAACTTTGAACTAAGGGAGGCCTGCTAAGTGAATGACTGGATTATCCGAAATTTTTGGGACGGCGTAACTGACGTGAGGGAGTAGGTGAGCTTGATCGTGATCCGCTTTAGAACGAATAGTGTTAGATAAAGCTCGTTGAGTTGAGTCTAGAGAGAGACTGAGAATGATGACTCGTTTGAATAATGTGAAACGCAGGAAGTCGAGAGATGCAGAAGGGTAATGAGGGTGTTTGCATTAGCATGGGGTGACTGTGGGGAAGGAGCTGGTGGTGATTATGAAGTTGAGAAGTTGTGAATAAGGATGTATGCAGACGCCTCGAGGGAATGAGAGAGTGAAAAAGAATTAAGACTGTTGAGGGTGAGGATAAGGATGTGTTGTACTACAGAAACGAGATGGAGGAAAACGTTAAGACGCCAGGATTGCTAGTGAGAAACATAGTGGAACCTATCCATTTGGTTTCCATGTTAGAAGTAAGAATACGTCACACAAATTGCTTTCACTTGTGATCTTGTTTTATTTTAATCTAGACATTAAGTTTGGTGACATTTTGATGTATACAGTCATTTTCTACAGTGGGGCGGATGATTGATGGAATAAGCGCTGAAATGTTTTTGAATGAACATCAACTCACAATGCGAAAGAGACGGGTCGGTGTGTAGCGTAGCCATTGCTGGACTAGTATCTCAGCAGAGGATAAGTTGTCGAAATAATTGACTTCGCTAATGATGTGTAACGTCGCGTGGCTCAGCGTCGAAAGTAAGATGTTGTCCGCGATTGCAAAACTCGTGTCGGCGTAGTGGCAGTTCTTGCATCTGAACCAATTTGGATCAAACCAGTTGCTAAGCGCAGTGGTGCATCTTCCTGTACAGAAGTATTGCGATATCAAGAAGAGAAATGAACGCGAAACATAGAGATAGTATGCTGCTTATCTCACACATAGGGAAGAGGGGCATGCTAGCTTATTATAAACCACCATGCGTCAGAATCTTTAGTAACCTTTTGTTTGTGATACATAGAAGTCTCTACGAAGACCTCTATGACGGTAATCGATCGCGAGAGAACCACCAGTCAATAAATGTCTCTAATATATAAACACTTTTTTCTTCTTGCATTGTACTTGATTTTAATCTCGAGACGGTATAGTTATATATGAGTTTCTAGATTCATATAAAGTTGAGGTATATAATATAGGGCTGATTATGTGATGTGAGGATGCTTAATGGAGGTTAAAAATGTCTATTCAAGGCGCCTTGTCAATCAGGGTGTAACATAGTCTTAAATAATATGTATAGGTGAAGTGCCCTTATCATTTATTTATTATAATATAATTAATATATAATTATATATATATAATCACTATATATTATAAGTCGGGCTAATATTATAATTCATAATTTTTAGTATATATTGAAGACTAATCGAGCTTGTATGAGTTCGTAAGTATAATGTTAATAAATTCTAATCTAAGTCGGTTATAATGCTCACTCATGATAATTTTTGCTACATATAATATAGTTGGGATATTTTAATGTTCATTTTATATAATATGAGGATATAATAAATCAAGACAAAGAATGATAGTATAAAAAGAACTAATTAGGCTTTTCCTTACCCTTTTTTATTTTTGAAATATTTTAATTAATAGTAGCACCTGAAAATAGAAATGATTCAATAAATAATAATAATAACATAATAATAATAATATAATTAATAATAATTATAATGATTAATATATTAATAATAATAATAATTTACTACTAATATTATTATACATATATTAATAAAAATTAATTTGAATTATTATTATTATCGGAATTTTTTTTAAAGTTTAATAATTTTAGTAAAAAGTTAGAAAACTCGTTTCTTGTTAGTTGTGATCAGTGGATATAGTTCACATGTGTTGGTGATAGCCAATAATTATTAATGAATACATGACTGAAAAAATTAAAAATATAATTTTGCCTGCATAGATTGCTAAAATAAAATATTTGGATAAAAATATTACGATATATACTAATAATCTGTTCAACTCCCACTCTTCGACATTGCGTCATAAAATTAATATGAGAGACAAACTATAGACATTCGTCTGAAGTCAAGTAGCGTATACATTTAATGTATAAAGAACAAACTAAAAAGTAGTGTGACTAGTATATAACGATAATAACAAGGTATGATAAATAGATTATGTAGGGTGCTCTCTTTTTAACGGCGCCAATAATTAGATTCTTTTGTTAAAAAATAAGTAGGTCTAAAAAAATATAGTAATTTCGTAACTAGGCCAAATATTGCTCTCCTCCGTCATAGTGTATATCGTGAGAACATATATAGTAAATAATTTTTTTGTTAAATTTTGATTATATAGTGAGAAATCAATAATATTTTAAAAACTGACTGCGTCTCGCCATTTCAGATGGTTATGAATAGGCTGATAGGATCCTTCTAGATGTAGACGAGAGAAGTTCCAAAAGGATATACGCTTTGTAGGATAAGACTGGTCAGGCTACGTGCAGTGGGATGTGACGACAGCACTTCCAGGTCACTAATGATCTAGGTGTGCTCTCGACCTATGTTATGCCATATTTGTGCTTTTACGTCTATTTGGGTAAAGTTGTTACGAAAAGTCTTAACCGATTCTGGAAGTACGATCTGAATTGTATATTAGTACATTCGAAAAAAAGTCAAAAATACATTATAAATAATAGTTCTTCTTTCAATTTCCTTTGTAATTAGGCAATAATTTATCAAAAAATCTTTACTATACTCGAAAAAATTAATAATTAGAAATAATATAGTCAATAATAATATAATAATTTATTGTATAATTATATTTAAAAAAAATAACCTGAGAATTTTTTATATTAATTAATAAATTATATCTTTGCTTAAAGATAATAATATTAACATAAGGTTATTTTAAAAATATCCATTTTTCTTATCTTCATTAATAAGCCAATTGCTAAATCCACTTAATCTACTACTATGGAAATGATTATAAATATTGGTAAAAATTGTAAACCATTGTCTCATACGCAATAACCACTCTTCCCTCTCTTCTCTCTTCTCTCCTCTTTCATTTCCGTCTATTTCTCTCCCCTCACTATATATGTGGCACACACCTCTACATTATAAATATTTTATTTTAGAGAGAGAAATTCTTCTGCGTAAGATTCGACTCTAGCGATTGAACTATGACTCTCAATCTCAAATGTTGAGAAGAAGGATTATCGTTACAGTTCAGTCAATGTAAACAACTTTATTAATATACATAAGGACTTGCTGTATTTAGAAGCACTGAATGTTTTTTCATTAAATATTGCGCAAACTCGCATTGGAACACTACATTGAACAAGTATTATCATGAAAAGCTCAAAAAGTGGGGTTATCAAGTTGGAGACACGTAGGTCTCAGGAAAATATAAAATTGCCTAATAGATTCTTGCATTAGACTCCATTATTTACGACATCGAGGCAGCAAGACTGCACGCGTGATCTTTTCCCTTTACGTTGTACATAGTATACGACAGTATATTATATATATATTATATATACGTTTAGTATAGATAAAAGTAATTTTATCAGTCAACAAGTAAATCCATAGATAAAAACAGCCGTGATTTGAAACAGTTAATCACTTTTGGAATAATGTATTAGTTATGGCATCTTAATGTTATTTACTAGTTAATACAAAACGTATATATATTAAATATAATTATAGGAAGCTGATAGTTCCAAAATGCTTATGCTCGATCGAAAATGGCTCGGAATCGCTGAAGTGATTGATAACAGATTTTGATCACGTGGTGTGAGGTATTGCGCCATATAAATATAGCATCATGATATAAAGCAACCAATTGCGAAAAGAAAAGGTGACAATATCATTTTTATATAAATTTTCAATTTTTTATATATATATATATATAGAGTAGTAGCTGATAGGTAGTAGTGGTGTATAGTATAGTATGCGGTATTATTATATGGTTTATATATAGATATATACTATATATATATATATATATATTAAATTATATATATTATAATTAGTTATTAGTGCGTGTATTTTCTCTTCTATATATGATGTTATAGTATATTCTCATCTTAAGCTATGTTTTAGTATACTATATTAATTCTCATCTATAAGCAAAATAATATACCAGACTTCATTATCATCTATACATAGTATGAACATATATATAATATATTATATATATTAATAATATTAATATATATATATATATTAATATATATTTATATATAATATTAATATATATATTATATATATTAATTATATATTTATATATTACTATATTATATTAATTATAAATATATAATAATAATATATTAATATATTAATATTATATATATATATATATATTATAATATATAATATATATATATAATATATATATTTATATATTAATATATATAATATTTATTTATATTATACTATTATATCCTTAGTTTTAACCAGTTAGATTCCAGTTCCTGGATTCTCCTAGTATTGAGAATTTATAATATATTAGATCTAGAGGAAAAGTTACTACAAGTTTTCCTTAACCTAAATAAATTTCTTTGTACATAACAAATTGTAAATAAAACATTGAAGAAAAAAAATGACACTCGATAAAAATTTTACTCAAATAAATATTTTTTATAAACATAAAAATTCGAATGTTAGAAAAATATTACTGTAATATGTTTAGAGTATTGATATGTATGTAACAGGTATGCTAATGTTATTTATATGTAGTTAGTGACTGATATATTTGTTGTTTCTGTGGGTTGTATGCAGTAGTGTCTATTTTAAAATGTGTGTGTGTGAGGTGTGTGTGTATGATTATTAATTGCATTTTTAAATAATGTATAATTTTAAATATTAAAGAAATTTGTTATTAATAAATATTTAAAATCTAGCATGAAAAATAAAAATCAAAAATACATGTGTTAAATATTTTGGACTTTATTAATCATTGACTTGATTTCCTTGCTAGATGATCCTTTTTTTGTCAAAATATTTCGCTGTTTAATCATTAAATCTTATTTGCAATTTTTTGCTTTAAATAATATAATATAAAGAATATTTTTAAAAATATTTTCTACTTACACTACATTTCATACATCAACAATACTTCTGGTTGGACTTTCATCGTACAGTTGGTGCATAAGCATCTTTATTTCTCTTTTGGACCTTCGAACTCTTGATCCTGGTAAGCACTCTTATAGAAAACTTCTTTCTTTCAGACCAATTTGATTTTCTCGTGCCAGTCCTTGAGGTTATATTACTCTCAGTAGGGGTAGGTTCCACCCTTTAAATGGAACTAGCTATTCTCTATCCATTTGGCCTCCAAATACTGACTTCCACATAGCTCTCCAGAAGATGGTATTATATAAGGCGTTTCAGTAGACATATTGATGATCCATAAATTTTTCAAGTAAAAAATAAATAAAATAAAATAAAAACAAAAAAAAAAATAAAACAAAGTAAAAGGGGCCGGTTAGCTAGCCCTGTTACGCTCTCCATTGAAACTGTGCGAGAAATTCTTACTTATGTTCCTGCTGCGTTACAAATTATCCTATATCTATTTTAATACTTCATCAACCTCTATTTCTCATTTAAAAATAATTGGTATATTTAAAATTCAAATGGCCACTGTTCAAGTGGCATTTGAAAACTTAACTCATATACCATAATTAGATTTTATTAATATATTAATATATTATATATGAAATATATAAATATAATAAAATATATATATATTAATAATATATAATATATATATATATTATATTATATTATTTAATTAATATAATATATTAATATATATATATATATTTATATATATATATAATATTATATATATTAATATATATTTAATATATATTATATTATTATACTTATATTTAATATTATAAATATATATTATATATATATATATAATTATATATATTTATATATTAATAATATATATATAATATATATATAATATATTTAATATATATATTATATATTAATATATTATATATAATATTTGTTACTATTTTGCCAATAAATATTCAGTAATTATAAATGTAGAATTTTTATTTGACATTTCAATAATATGTATTATATATATTAATATATATACATTATATAATATAGTACTCTATAAAATATATAATATATTAGAAACGATTATCATATATAAATTTAATTATTATTAATTTACTAATATTATCAGTGCGTAGTAGTAGTAGTAGTTATATATATATATTACAAATACTCCCATATTTATTCATCATATAAATAGGTACTGATAAGTGTATATACATTAATTGATATTAAACATAAATAAAAACAGTATATATTATAAAATAATATATAATCATTTATATAAATAATATAATAATTATATATATATATTGAGTTCTCAAGTTGTTGCAAGGACCCCACCATGGCTCACAAAATAGAACACTCGAGACACTGGGACTGGACAAATATCAGACACCATTGGGCTGGCCGACATTCTATCATTATTTCATACGTCAAAGGATAGGTTAATACTATAATTAATAATAAATAATAATATATAACCATAATTTCTATAGATAGTTAGAAGAGTCAACCAAAAAATTGAATAAAATTTACGTTTGGCTTTTTATAGAGTACTTTAATATATAGTAATAGTTATTATATAATTATTTTAAAATTGTATGTATTAAGATTTCATTTTTGGGAGTAGGCTTCATGTTATTACTAATAAATATAAAATAATTAAAAAGAATTTATATACTCCATACAAACTTCCAATCTATTCCTATTAAGCATTATTTACCTATAGGTCTATATTAAAAGTTTCGTTAATACTATGAAATTTTTACCCCTCCAAGAATATTTAATTATGTATGAAAATTTTATAACCACTATTAATATATTAATAGATTATTATATATATACATATTATGGTGATAAATATAATATTAATATATTTATATACTAGAATAGGGTTATAGGTATAATGTATTGTAGATAGATTCCTCTAAAGTTTATATTATATACTACTTTGATATTAATACCCTTTTATAGTATGTATATAGCTGTTCAGCAATTCGTATGATGGATAGATAGTATCAACTATATTGTATTATTTTACCTTAATGTATTAGAAATATTAAGTACTATCAATCAAGCTATCACATTAGATATAATTTTAACACAAATACATGAACGATAATATGAATAAGTACTTTTATATAAATTTTTAATATATTATCCATATACTCAGGTGCAGTAAAATCCTAATTAAAATTATGAAAGGATATTATACCTAAATATTTATACATCTATTATTATTATTATATTTAAAAGAAAAATTAATATATTATATAAACTTAAAATTGTGAAAGGCAATAAGAAATGTACATATTTCAATTAAATTAGTTATTTTTTCTAATAATTTTCGTTTATTATTAATGGACTGATACATTGCTCTGTGAGGCGGCACTTTAACAGTCATATTACAGTGGTGGACCCTGTATCCCGTACCCCAGTGCTAAGTCTCATGAATTTCTGAATAGATTATAGACGCGAGAAACAGATCTAAATTACTAGGTGTGCGTCGTTTTTAGTTTTAGATTAGCCCACTGCCAATTTTCCTACACTCCATAGTGTTGACTCATAATTAAGAGAATATATTGAATTTTTTAGTATAATCACCCGAAAAGCTAGAAAAATGCTAGGAGGACAGAAAAAAGCTTGATCAAAGCTGTTTTTAGTGTCTAGTAGAGAGTGCTTTATTTAAACTTTAAGGAAAACAAAATTTATCTATGAAAATATATTGATTATTTTAATTAAAACAATGTTATAACATTTATAATCAAAAATTTAATTATTTTAATTATTAGAAAATGTGCTGACAGATATAAACAAAGATTTTTACATATTTACTCCCATATATCAGGAATATTACTCTTTAACTATACATTTATCTACAAAATTATTAAAAATTTAAATTTGCATCTATGATCAGGGAACAAGCGATTTATATAATATATTAATATATTATACAATATATTAATGTCTTAAATAATGCACAAATATATATATTTTATATATAGATTTAATTATTTTATTAAAAAGTATTATTTAATATATATATATTAAATTAATATATATATATATTATTTAAACAAAAGTTTTATTAAAGTGGGAAAGGTAAAGAATTACTGCCTTCTACGGTGAAGATTTGAATAACACCGTAGTATGTTGCGAAATGAAGATATATATGCATCGATGCTTTACGTGACGAGCTATCCTCTACCAATCCAAAAAATTGTATGGAGTTCAAGAACAGTTTTTTAAAGCAATCGAGCTCCCCTTCAAGGCGACTATCACCAGGTGTCCAGTCCTGTCCTATCACTTCGTCATTAATTAATTTTGTAGAGTGTGATTAAAATTGCATAATTCGAAATTTATTATTTTATAGAATCTATAAACAAAGAACATTATTAGTGGAAGGTAAAATTTTACTGCCTTCTCCGGGATTTGATCCACCGCGTGTTGCGAAAATTGAAGACAATTATGCTCGATATGTGCATTTAGAATATATTTATATATTATAATATAATATATATATATATTATTATATATATATTTTATAAATATATTAAATATATATATATATATTAATATTATAATATATTATAATATATATTATATATAATTAATAGATATCTCTTTATCCCCAGGTGGTGTGGGAGGTATGCGTAGCATTATATATATAACACCAGAAACAGAAAAGTAAGTTGAAAGAACTATGTACAGAAAGTTCAAAATGAATAAGTTGGCCACTATTCATTTACGTTTGCTTTATTCCAAGTGAGAAATCGGTCGCAATCGCGACGCAAAAATCTACACCTTTACCGAGCTTTACGAGACTACAACTGTATCCTATGCCCGTGTGCTGTATTCTGCTCGGTACACCAAAATGTGGAGTTACATAACAGCCCCATGGGCATAAAGGCCGCCACAGCCAATTAGCCTACTCACACCAGCGCAACAACCCATCCATTCTCTGGCTGTTTTAGTGCCAACCTTCTCCTTCTAAGCCTACGATGACAAAGATTAACTCACCGTTCCTCCTTCTAGTATTGACCTTACAATACACTTTTGCTGTGGATCTGGACACTAAAAAAACTCTATTCTTCGAGGCCATGTTCTACCAAGTATGGTGGACAAAAACGCCTAGCATTGTCAACTATCTGAGGACAGAGAAATCTATTCTGTTGAGACCATGTCCACATATGAACAAAATAAAATCGCGGGACTAAGAAAAGTACAAAGGGATCTATCAAAAAACATCCACTAAAACAGGCTAACACATATAGGCTTTCGCAATGTTTTACCACCGGGAAGTCTGAAACTGTGGAGAGGGAAGTCAATTTTGGCACAGAATATTTGTTTGAAGTTGATGGACTACTCATACCACTTTGATAACAATACCGTGTCATTGTGAGACCACCAGAATACCATCCATCCTTTGCATATGACCAAACCATCGTTCAGAATGTCGTCTCAGCGCATTGTCTCATTCTGCACCATTCTTCATACACTCATCACCATGTGGAAGTGGATTCATCATTATTTTTTTTCAATTCTTCTCACACCTAACACACCTCTAAGGTTGGTCCATCTGGAAACTTTGACCATAGATTTATACCTTTTATTTCAGACCAATAGTTCAACTACTATACACTTAACACAGGTAACAACAATCCTTCATCTTAAAACAACTGGCTCTCTTCCAAAGACATAATCCCTTCACATCCAACACGAATAGATATTACCATTCGCTGGCAATCACTTTCGCTTTAGCTTAATTGGCAGCGTGGTAGGAATCTGCGCGCAAAGAATCGTGCTAGTCAAGTTCTTTTCCTTTTTATTAGCGAAATCCAAAACCATCAATATCCTATGCAGATATTTTTATAACTGCACTCCGTTTATCGGGAAGGTTACATCAAGTGTGTAATAAATTGCCTCTTCCCATAAGGAAGTGTTATGTGAGTCGTCCAAACATAAAAAAGGGTGGACCATGGTTTCTAAAACAAAAATCGATTATAACAATTAACAAATAGGAATGATACTTTATCCGAGGTTAGTAATATATAATAACAATCAAGGATTTCAAACGCTTGTGATAAATTTTCCGATATACCAATTTTGATGTCATAATACCTCTTAAAGTCCACCATAAATCTACTCTTATTGTAACCCTTATCTCTCTCTCTATCTTCAAAACAATGTTGGTGTCTTAGCTTAAGAAGTATCATCCGCAACTTGAGTGCGCATCTACCAACTGATCCACAATTCTTGAAGATTCCCGAGAACCACTACAATTGCCTCGACCCATATTTACTATCCTTATGAATAATAATTAACGTGTAATAAGTTCATGTGGTAGATAGAATATACTCTGTTCAGTAGTCTCGTTTCGTTTTCGGTCCTTATGCCATACTCCGGAGCCCTAAGGACCAAGCGTGAATTACACCTGTCTACTAGCTCATTTAAT
>JABUQX010078989.1:57500-59914 GCA_015478945.1 Trachelipus rathkii | reverse complement strand
TTGAAAGAAAAGGAAGAAGAAGTCGCCCCATCAACAACAGCCGATATTGAGCGATTTGAAAGAAAACTAGACATAAGTAAGCAAAGAGAAGGAGGAAACCCAAAGGAGGGGAGCTTGGAGAGCAGTGACGCGTGCCATACCCGGTCAAATGCTTTGGATATGTCAAGCGCCACCACGCAAGTCTCCCCGTAGTTCCTAAGGGCGGAAAACCATAAATCAGTAAGATAGGAAAGTATATCGCCAGTAGACCTCGAGCGCCGAAAGCCGTACTGGCGATCGGAAAGAAGTGAATGAGATTCCAGATGATCTAAGAAATGAGATTGAGAAGAGTTTCAAAGATCTTAGATAGAATACAAGTAAGAGCTATAGGGCGATAGTTAGAAGGATCAGAGCGGCTTCCTTTTTTCGGAATAGGTTGGACATGTGCATGCTTCCAACACTGAGGGAAAGTGTTAGTATTGAGACATAGAGAATATAGTTGAACGAGGGGCGGGGATAGCACGGAAGCACACTCCCTCAAAACTTGGGGAGGAATGCCATCCGGGCCACCTGCCTTCCTAACATTCCAGATGTTCAAAGCCCATGCACTCGATTGAATGTAATCACAGGCAAAGGCATAGGACACCTGGAGAGGAGAAGGAGGAGGATGAGAAATGCCAGAATCGTCCAGGGTTGAGTTAGAGGAAAATAGGAGGCCGAAGAGATTGGCCTTTTCAGTTGGAGAATTAGCAACAGAACCATCAGAGCGAATAAGAGGAGGAAAGAGAGATTTACAGAAGTTGTTAGAGATGTTTTTGGCAAGAGGCCAGAAAGATGTCAGTAGGAGAACCAAGGAGGTTAGCGCACTTTCGTTTATGAAAGTACGCTTTGCTCGTCGAATAGTATCATCTTCAATGACGGCAGAATGGAAATTAGCAAGAGTGATAGGAGAACGAGAATTTTTCCACTCCCGATGCACTGTCTCTAGCCTGAATGGCCAGAGAACAAGCACGATCGAACCATGGATTATGAGGAGAGAAAGATTTAGTCGAAGAAGGAATGAACCTGCTCATCCCATCAACGATTACAGCCCCACCTTATCGTCAGAAGTCGAAGCGTCACCAGAGACAAAGCAGCTTTCCCAATTATAGTTAGCGTAGAAGCAACGTAATGCCCCCAATTCACCTCGATCAAAGTGCCAGAAAAACGAGTAGGCAGGATGGAGCTGTTGGAGAGAAAGTATAAATTAAGAGATATAAGGTTGTGGTCAGATTTACCAATAGGAGCGAAGGTGGTGTATTTATAGAGAGAAGGGACTAGTGGTGAAACATAGGTCAAGTGTTATCAAGAATTGGACGATCTGGAATGTGTGTGGGTTCTTAATTAGTTGCTCCAGATCGATAACTGAACGATTCGGCCTCCTCCCCACTCACCGGTATGAGAGGACCCTCAACCATTCAGTGTTGTGCACATTGAAATCCCCTAAATAGAGGACCCTCAGTATTTGATGAGAAGATATAACAGTCTCGTGAGAAGTAGTAAGGTAATCAAAAATATGTGAAAGTCTGTTCTGTTAGAGAACAGTAGCAGAAGCACAAGATTATTGTAGTAGAAGGAAGAAAGATTTGAAGCCACAGAACATAGATTAGAGATTCTTGAGACGTGTTACGGGAGTGTTTATGTTTACATAGGCACTTACTCCACCCTTCAGACGGAAATTATGAAATGGTTATATATTAAACGAGTTAGAGGATGAATTTTAGCCATCTGGGTCTCTGATAAAAGCAAAAGATTAGGTTAGAGTTAGAGTAGGTGGTATTCCTGGATGCAAAGTTAGAGTGCAAGCCACGGATGTTAGTAAAGCCGAGCAAATCCCCATCATACACGCACACAGTCACAACAACAAAAAAGAGCAACAGACAGAAACAAACAGATCCCAAAGAGAAACGAGGATAAAGTTATTCTTAAGCTAAAACCTAAAAACCTGAAAATTTAAAATACGCTAAACCTATATTTACAGTAAATATCTAAATATGAATAATCCAGAAAAGTTCAAAAACGCTCGCACACTCTCACACTCTCAAAATTGAATACAAAAAAGAAAAAAATACTATGGATCAACTAAAAAAGTGGAAGCTAAAACTGTATAAATTATAATAATGGATATTCAAATACGTAAACGCCAAAAAACTAAGTTAAAAAGAAGTCGAGGAAAAAAATAAAAATAAAAAACATAACCTAGTACTAGCTAAACTACGTATTGCTTTCAACTGCCCAATCCTAAAAACTAACTATAAGTATCTAACATAACTAAAAAAGCTTCAAATTCAAAAATTAAAAACGGATAACTTATCTTTATAAGGTTACATCAGATTCTTCACATATTAAAACCATAATAGTTAAAACCACTTAAAACAGGGCATCACTTAATATAC
>JABUQX010078989.1:50000-52500 GCA_015478945.1 Trachelipus rathkii | reverse complement strand
TTCATAGATCCAAATACTCACTTCTTACTTCAGCTCCCATCAAGGTATTTATATGCCTGTCAGCTGGAGTAGCTTCCTTCTCCCTCCGTCTCTATCTGCGGTCACCATTTCCACGATGAAAATTGTGGAAGTGATGCCTCTCCAGCACCTGTTCTACTTCGTCTCTCCACCTTCTTCTCTGCCTTCCTCGGTCTCCTGCCTCCCGGACTCTACTCCCAAGACCTCCTCGTAACCCTCTCCTCCCCATCCTCTATAGACATCCCAGCCACCTCAGTTGGGCATTTTCTATCTTATTTCTCCTCACACACCCCCGCGCTCTCTCTCTCTCTCTCTCTCTCTCTCTCTCTCTCTCTCTCTCTCTCTCTCTCTCTCTCTCTCTCTCTCTCTCTCTCTCTCTCTCCTCTCTCTCATTCTCTTTCTCTCTCTCTCTCATGTTCATTCCTTACTTTATCTCTTCTGCTTTTTCTTAGTAATACCCTCAAAGGCTTCATCTCCGCTATCTGTATTCGTATTCTTGTAACTGTGTTTATTATCCAACTCTCTGCACCATACATCAATATGAGAGTCAAAATATTCTCGAAAATGATTCTTGTCGCATACAGGGTCACACTCTGATTTTTCAGCAAAGGATAGAAAACATTGAAGCTTCTTCATTATTCACCTATCCTTTCGGCGATATATTCCCCTACTTCGCCCCTATTTCCGAACACACCTCCTAAATTTTTAAACTTACCTCTTTTGTGTTACTCCCTACCCGATATTTAAAACTCTCTCTCTCTCTCTCTCTCTCTCTCTCTCTCTCTCTCTCTCTCTCTCTCTCCCTTCTCTCTCTCTCTCTCTCTCCTCTTCTCTCTCTTCTCTCTCTCTCTCTCTCTCTCTCTCTCTCTCTCTCTATCTCTGTCTCTCTCTGTCTCTGTCTCTGTCTCTATCTCTGTCTCTAATCTCTGTCCTGTCTCTGTCTCTGTTCTCTGTCTCTCTGTCTGTCTCTCTGTCTGTCTCTGTCTGTCTGTCTGTCTGTCTCTCTCTCTCTCTCTCTCTCTCTCTCTCTCTCTCTCTCTCTCTCTCTCTCTCTCTCTCTCTCTCTCTCTCTCTCTCTCTCTCTCTCTCTCTCTCTCTCTCTCTCTCTCTATCTCTTAACCACCGTCTTCTCTTTCTTCATTTCTAGGCCACGCTCCTCAAAGCACATATTCTACCTTCCCTGTCCCTTTTCCATAATCTCCTCCTTTACTCTTTCAAAAAGTGATATCGCACTAACTGTTCTTATCCCATCCTGCTTTAAAATTACTTATGAGCCCATCTAAGTACGCACTAAACAACAGGGGGATAGCACACTTTCAAGTCATCCCCTGTTCTCACTTAAAACCACATCTCATTTTCATGTCCCTTCCCCCTTGCATATACCCACCTTGTACAAGATCAATGCGTTTATCTTTCTCTCCCTGAAATTTCATATTCCCCTTCTCTAGATTATCCCCACACGACCTATCTCTTGGTACCGAATCAAAAGATTCTTGCAAATCTTGTAAATTCCCACTTAAACTAAAGACCAGATCCGCTGTCCCCCTATTCATCCTGTACCCATGATGCTCTTCTCCCAACCTTTCTTCTATCCTCCCTCTCAGTTTTCTCTCTATCATTCTTTCATATACCTTTACTATATGATTTTATCAGATATGCCACTGTAAATTCCACAATTACCAGAATCTCCCTTTCCCTTATATATAGGCACAATTATTGTTTTCCTCCAGTTCTCCGGCACTCTCCCACTCCTCCAGCACAGCACTTATTCAACAGCTTTAGCATATACTTCTCTGTTTCGGAAGCCGCCTCCTTCATAATTCACAAGCTCTATACCCACACTATCCTCACTAGGCGCCTTCCCACTATTCATCCTCGCATCTATTCTCCTCCTCTTCCTCCTTCTCCTCCTCCTCCCTCCTCCTCCTCCTCCTCCCTCCTCCTCCCCTCCTCCTCCTGCTCTTCCTCCTCCCTCTTGCACCTGTAAATCATCCCCCTCCTTAGAACCTTGTCTTCCCACTCCACGTTCAGCAAAGACTCAAAATATCCAGTCCAATTCTCATTTATTTCCTCCTCAGTCACCATCACCGCTCCCTCCACATATTTTATGTTATGTAGCTTTTTTATCCTTCCTGTATGATCTTGCTAGACCATACAATAAAGATTTATTTCCTCTTTGATCTTCCTCCAACCTCTCCCTAACTCATTTCAACTCTCTCTTCGCTCTTCTTTCTATTGTTTTTGCTTCATTTCTTGCGATTACATACTCCTCTCTCGTTTCCGATGTCCTTCTTCTTAGCCAAGTTATTATCTGTTTTGCTTTTTTTTTTATCGCTTCCTTTACCTCCTCCGTCCACCAATGTGTATGTCTCTTCTCCTCTTCCCATGCCCTCTTCCCCATCACCTCCACAGCCATCTCCTTCAAACACTCCTCAATCTTTGACCATTTGCCAACCTTTGACCACTCCTCCTCTCCACTCTC
>JABUQX010078989.1:42500-45000 GCA_015478945.1 Trachelipus rathkii | reverse complement strand
TCATTTTATTTTTTCGTCAAAAATAGAAATTTTAAAAAAGCCCCCCAAAAAACCGCCAAAAAAAACAAAAAAACACAAAAAAAACACTGGGCTGTTTTTTTTTGTCCAACTCTGTTCGAGACCCTGATATTAGACGAATTATCTTTTTTAGCATAATGCTTATAAGTTGTAGGCTGTATTCACTTCCCCATATTGAAAGACAGTAGAGTAGATGAGGATAAAAATAAAAATAATAATAATAATAATAATAATAATAATAATAATAATAATAATAATAATAATAATAATAATAATAATAATAATAATAATAATAATAATAATAATAATAATAATAATAATAATAATAATAGTAATAAATAATAATTATAATTATGTAATTATGATTATAATTAAAATGATTATTGTTAATAATAATAATATTAATAATAGTTATAATAATAATAATAATAATATTTATTAATAATAATAATAATAATATTACTAATAATGATAATAATAATACACAAAAAAAATTGGAATTACTAAAAATATGATTACACAATTCTAAATATGACTATAATAATAATACATAATAATAATAATAAAATAATAAATAATACAATAATAGTAATAATAATAACAATTATATTATTAATATTATTATTATTATTATTATTATTATTATTATTATTATTATTATTATTAGCAGTAGTAGTAGTAGTAGTAGTAGTAGTAGTATTATTATTATTATTATTATTATTTATTATTATTATTATTATTATTATTATTATTATTATTATTATTATTATTATTATTATTATTATTATTATTATTATTATTATTATTATTATTATTATTATTAGCATTATCATTATTATTATCATCATCATTATTATTATAATTACCATCATAAATATTAATAAGACTTGGCATTTGAAAATTTCTTGGAAGGTGTAGGTGGGAAATTGTGAGTATTCTAACAATGGCTTCTTTTATTTAGTTGGTTTTCCCCTTTTTAGGGGATGGGGGTTTAAGGAAGGAGACGAAGAGAAAGGGTTTAGAGCTATGTATGATATTATGATTAGATAAATAATTATATATTTTTATTCCATAAGTGAGATGTTTATTATATATTTATGGTAATTTCGTAGAATATATATATATATATATATATATATATATATATATATATATATATATATATATATATATATATATATATATATATATATTTATATATATATATAATAATATATAGTACATAATAAATAAAAGAAATATTAATTAATAATATAGATGTAAATATATTATAATATAATATTTATATATATATAAGTATATATATATAATATATATATATTTATATATATATATATATATATATATATATATATAAATTCAGCCAGTTCTAATCTCACTTTAAACTGAAAAATAATTCAGTTCAATGCTGCTATCTTTTTCCTTAATGTTCGAACCCGAAATATATAGTATATATATATAGCAGCATATATATATATATATATATATAAGCATATATATATATATATATATACATATATATATATATATATATATATATATATATATATATATATATATATACCTATATATATATATATATTTATATATATATATATATATATATATATATATATATATATATACATTTATATATATATGTTATATATATATATATATATATATATATATATATATATATATATATATATATATATATTTATATATATATATATGTATATATATATATATATAAATATATATATATATATATATATATATATATGTATATATATATATATATATATATATATATATATATACATATATATATATATATATATATATATATAAATATATACATAGCTATTATATAGCAAGTGAAGTAGCAGTTATATATAGCAAAATATATGCTATATGGGAAGATATAGTATAGTATATATGCTATATATATATATAGTATAGTATATATATATATATATATATATATATATAGCAGTTATGTATATATATATATATATATATATATATATGAGCAGTTATATATATATATATATATGTTGCTACATATATATATATATATATATATATATATATATATAAGATTTTTTTAAATTAAATATATAATTATCTACAAATTATTCAAGGATTTTATGGAAATTTTATATATTTTATTACAAAATATTTTATTTTTTTTTGTGAATTTGATTAAAATAATTATTTGTCCTTTGATGAAAAAAAAATCCTTTCCAATAACTAATTACTTTATATTCATTACAATACTTTAAATTATATATATAAAAGAGTATATATATATATATATATATATATATATATATAGTATATAGTATATAGTATATAAGGTTGGTTATTGCTATATATATATATATATATATATATATATATATATATATATGTATATTTTATTTTTTTTATTATATATATATATATGTTATATGTTACTACATATATATATATATAGCATATGTTGTTATATACATAT
>JABUQX010078989.1:35000-37500 GCA_015478945.1 Trachelipus rathkii | reverse complement strand
AACAGAATAAAAAAATATGGAATAGTTTGAGGCAAAAATGAGTGTTAAGCAAGGTAGTGTATTATCACTAACAATATTTATAGGATATTAAAATACTTTGAATAATAAAATACTATAAAAAAGAAGGTAAGAAAATAATTAATAATAAATTAATTATAATAATAATAATAATATGAATAATATAAATTTGAATATATATATATAATTAATAATAATCAAGATAAATAAAGATTTTGATATATGATAAGAATATCGTTAAAAGATAATAATAATAATATAATAGAATAAGTAAGAATAATAATAAAATATAATAATAATAATAATTTAATTAATTTTAATAATAAATACTTTAAAATGAAGACATAATTAAAGACAGCTCCACATTTTTCCTTTTCTTTTTTTAATAAGTAGCAGCCAGGTAAGGGCAAGTTGGCCCATGGCAAAGGCATAATTACAAAGATCTCTTTGAAATGCTAGAAAGAGGACGTAGTCAGTTAGATGAGGACTTTTCCCAAAGTCAACAAAAAGGGAGGATTGATATGAAGGGGTAATTCTTAATGTCTGGTCGAAGAATTTTTTCTCTTCTTGATAATCGCTGAAATTAATAAAGATGCTGAATTTTAAGATGGAGGATTTTCCTCACAGATTTGTTAAGGGATTCTCTCTCTCTCTCTCTCTCTCTCTCTCTCTTCATTCTATCTTCTATCTATCTTCTCTCTCTCTCTCTTCTTACTCTCTTTCCCTCTCTCTCTTTGATATTTCTCCTTCACTTTAAAATATTTGCCTTGCTCGAAGAATTTAATTTTATAAGTAAATAAAAAAAACAATCATGAATTTTGATAATATTTTATTTTAATTTTGAAATTTCATAATCCTACGTGGCAATATGTTGCACCTTATTATATTCCTTGATATATTATATTATTATTGGGGGAGGGGAGGAACTGCTTCTACGTAATTGTTACCTAGGGATTCGGGACATATAGGGATCGTGATTTCCTAAAAGTCCCGTATTTTGTCTTCGGTAGTCGCTCTTTCGATTTATATAATAAATTTCAGGTTTGCATTATTCAGGTTACGTGATAGTAGTGTGGAAGATGTGTTAGGTTAGGAAACTTGTTACGGTCAAATTAACTATAAGGTGTAGGGGTGGAGGTTAGGACTATTCGTTATAAAATATGGAGTTTAGACGCTTAAAGTGACGATGTTGACCAGGAATGGAGTAAGGATAGGTATGATGTTTAGGTTTGGAGAATTTCGGCATCGATATAGTTTGATATTAGGTTAAAGTAGTTTTAATGGATGATAAGGTACTTGGGAATAAAATTATAGATTACAATGAAATTTGATTAGATTGTCGGGCTATGTTTAGGTTAGGGGTTACGTTGGTATTCGGTGGCCGGTAGAGTGATGATATAGTGGCTTTGGAATAGGTTTACGTTTAGGTTACATTTGCCACAGTTAGGTAGTTCAGGTATATTTGCCTCAAAGTATTATATAAAATTTATTATTGATCTGTATTGTGTGTATTATATTATTATATAATATAGGTATTACTATATTATATATTATATATAATATATATATATATATAATATTATAATATATTTATATATATATATATATACTATATTATATATTCTTATAATATATAGGACAAAGTTACTTAAAGCATGGATACACGGAACGGGAGGTCGGATTCAAAAAATATTCATGGTGACTCTATTAGCAATAATATTGTTCAAGGGGTTGCAAATGAAAATTTTATTCTTACAAAAGTTAGGTTAGGCTTAGGTTAGGTTTAGGTTCGGTTACTATAGTGTCACTCCTAGGAAAAATAACTTCATTTCACCCCTTAGAATCTATTATTAGCATCATTATGAGGGGCATACCTATGAAATTTATTTATTTTATCCAACTCCCGTTCCGTGTAAGCGTTAAGTAACTTTAACCGTATATATATTATATATAGTATATATTTATATAGGTATTATATATTAGTATATATATTATATATATATATATTACGTATATAAATATATATATACCCTATAATATATATATAACTACATATATAAATATATGTATATAACTATATAATTATATTTATCAGGTAATATATTTTATATAAAAGAAAGTTAAAGAAAAAAGGAGCTTAATATCAGAAGTTTATTTTAAATTGAACAATCTTGGAGACACTGCAACTCCTTGTGCTGTGTTCAATGGGACTTTATGGTAGGGTCCACTCTCTACTCTCTCTCTCTCTCTCTCTCTCTCTCTCTCTCCTCTCTCTCTCTCTCTCTGTCTCTCTTTTCTCTCTGCTATCTCTCTCCTCTCTCTGCTCTCTCTCTCTCATTCTTCTTCTCTCTCTCTTCTCAGTCTCTGTCTCTCTCTTCTGCTCTCTCTGTTTCTTCTCTTCTCTGTCTCTGTTTGGTTCTCTTCCATACTCTCGTCCTCTTCTCTCGTCTCTCTCTCTTTCGTTCTCTCTCTCTCCTACTCT
>JABUQX010078989.1:0-30000 GCA_015478945.1 Trachelipus rathkii | reverse complement strand
AAATTTTTATTATTCTTTATTTTATATTTTATTATTTTTATTTCTATTTATAGGTGAACCTTTTTCCTGTTTCATTGTTCTTTAATCATCAATGCTGAAAGGAAATTCTGGAGGGAAATGGAGGTGGGAGTCGGGGGTTTACTAAATTCTTTAAAGTACGTTTATCTCTCTCAAAACATCATCAAAGGAATTATATATATATATATATATATTATATATATTATATGAATGCTTATAAGAATGTATATCCACTATATATATACTATATATACTATATATAATATATATTTATATATTATTATTATATATATAATATTATATGTTATATTATATATATATATATATATATATTTATATAATATATAATTATATTATATATATATAATATATACATAATTCTATATACTATCAATATATATAGTATATATATATTAATAATATATATATATATATATAGGTATATATTATATTATATATATATATTATATATATATATATGTTATCTATATTATATATAAGGTATATATATATAGTAGTATATATATTATGAGTATATTATATATATATTTAATATATAAATATATATATAATATATATATAATTACTTATGATAATATATTTGTATCCATCTGTTATAAGAATGTTCCATTTTTATTTTTATTTATTTTTTTTCTAGATCGTTAGAAAATAATGTATAAAAGTACATATAATAGTGTTTTTTAAATGCAAAAATATGAAACAATTTTCCATGATTCAATATGGGTGACTCAGCAAGTGGATGATGATCAGCGATTTTTCTCCCATATTTTCATCTTCCAAGGCTCTTAAATAAACTATAAAGAAAGAAAGACGTTAAAAAAATTCTAGAAAGAAGCTTGGAAAATTTTTTAAATTTATATTTTCATATTTTTAACGTTATGAAGTCTCCAAGATTTTATATTTATTAACGTATTTTACTGCAGATGTTTTCTCTATAAAATCTTATAGGCTTATTGGTGCTGAGGTAAATATTATTATTCTTTTTCCATTACTCACTTCGACGACACAGTTCGTATGACAGGCATTCATTTACCACAAAAAATTAATTATAAATGTATTTCTTGGCAAAAAAAAAAAAAAAAAAAAAAAAAAAAAAAAAAAAAAAATATATTATATTATATATATATTAGTAATATATTATATAATATATATATATATATATATATTAATATATTATAATATATATAAATATATATATATATATTTTATATATATTATTATAGTTATATTACTTATATATTATTTATATATATATATATATTATATATATATTATATATTATATATATATATATATATTATATATATATATATATATATATATAATATTATATATATATTATATATGTTATATATATTTATATTATTATATATATATATAAGTAGTAAGGAAACCCACATCGAATAACAGGGAAATGTTGGCAAGCGAATGTTAGACAGGATGTGCCAAAGTAAAATTTCGGTTTTTGACCATTGCAGGCGTCAACATTTGGGTTTCCAAATCGGGAGCCTTTTCGAGGTCGGTTTTGACGCGTTACAAGTCCCAGGGGAAACTTGTACCGGTTGTGCGGGGCGCAGTTTTGGGATGACACATTATTTCGGCGTTCGTCTATTGTTCGCGCGTGCATCTTACGGTGTGTATTTAAATGACGCATTATTTTAACATACAGTTTTATTTAAATTATTAATATATATAATTATATACTATATAATATTATGTAGTAATATATATTATAATATATATTATATATATTATATATATAATATCATCTATATATATATATATATATATATATATATACTAGTATACTAGTATACTATATATACGTATATTATATATATATCTATACGTGCGGTGAGCTTGAGAGGACTGATTTGTACGAAGACAAGGGTGGCTTTTCGAATGCTCTAGCGGTCGCGCGAGTTAAGCGAATCCGAACTCCGTCAGCCGGACATCATCAGAATCTTAACATTTGAAAACAAATGATTGAGAAATTAATGAAGGGAGATAGAAGAATAATATGAAATTATAGAGGAATAATATTGTTGGTATAATAGGATTAAAGGGAAAGCTCTATGACAAGGTGTTAGTGATATTGGGTGTTGGTGGATCTTAATGGAATCAAAAGATGTATGACGATAGTGAAGCGTGTGTAAGATTAAATGGACTTGAAAGTGATTGGTTAAAATTAATAGCGTTGTGAGGCAGGGTTGTGTTATTGCTCCTTGGTGTTTCAATTTGCATATGGATGGGGTTATGAACCGCAATTAGATAAGAAGGTAGGTGGGCTAGCAGGGGGAAGGTGCTAGATGATTTGCGAAGAATGGTAAGATGAGTGGAGGGATCCCCATACCGATTACATTGGATGATTTTTGTGGGGAGAATTGAAGGAGGAGAGGTTGAGAGGGATTGGGATAAAGGGGTTTTTGGCGGGTGATCGTATAAGGGTTAGGGGTTTGAATAGTAAAAGCGTAGTAAGAAGTAGGTTATGGCTATGAGTGAGGACGTCCTCGGTTGTGTGAAATCATTTTGGTTGGTGAGCAACTGGACAGTGACTGTTTAGATATTAATGATTTATGTTGGAATGAAAAAGAGATCGTGATGATGTGCAAAGAATTGTAGATTAGGAATTCGTTGTAGTTGTATTATGGTAGAAAGGTGGCATTGATTGCAATTAATCCTTGGTTAGATTGTGTAGGGGGACAAAGTCTTGAGTTTACTAGGGTCTTTTACTATGAAAGTATGTTGTTTACATTATATAATGTATCAGTTGTGGAAACGTATGGTAGGGAATAAGAGGTATAGAAATAAACTACAATGTGTTTTCAAATGGACAATCTAGGGGTCTTGTTTTTATGGTGTTGAGAAGAATTAATAATATGTTAGGAACGAACAAACATTTATGGTTGTGTGGTGTGAGAAATGGGTAAATGAGGGAATAAATGAAAAGTACATTGAGATTGGTTGGTCATGTGGAAAGGATGGATGATTAATTTGGTGGTTAAGAGATATTAGTGGAGTGTGAGTGTTGCTGGAAATCGACCGCGCTTGGAGGTCCGAAAGAAAAAGGGATTGATCAGTTAAAAGGGAATGTCCCTAGGAGAGGAATGTGGATTTTGGCAGAGGCGAGAGAAAGGTGGCATAATAGGAGGTGAATGGCTAGGTTTTTGTGAAGGAGATAAGGTTGTGCCCACCTGGGCCAAGGGATGACCCTACATTGACGATATTCCATTGTGGGGGTCCATTCGCAGTCCCTGGGAAGCTCGTGGGTGAACTCTTTCTGATGTGACGAGTTCAACACTTATAAAGGGAGTATAAGGGGACGGTAAGACTGGGCTTCTTTTCGACTTGCGTAATTCTTCTACTATATACTTTTCTGTTTTGGTGCATGCGGCACACATTACCTCTTTAGTCTGGGGTAAGGAAGGGTGGTGTGATGATTATATATTAATATTATCTATATATATATTATATATATAATATATATATATTATTATATATTATATATATATATATTATATATATATATATATATATATTATATATTATATATATATTCGAAAATGTAAGAATTAAAGTTAACAAACAGTGCGAATATTGTGTAGCTCTATTATATATTATATATTATATATATTTTATATATATATATATATATATTATTATATGTTAATTAATTATATATATATTATTATATATTATATATATATATATATATATTATAATTTATATATATATATAATAGTATATTATATTATTATTATATATATATATAATAATATATTATATTATATATATATAGTATATAGTAAATATTATATAATATATATTATATGTACTCAGGAATTTTTGATAGCCTCGGTATAAAGATAGTTCTTTACACGATTCACTCCCACGCACATTCACTCAAACACAACACACATTTCCTAATATATATGATATATATAATATATATATATATATAATATATAATATCATAATATAATATAATTTATATTATATATAATTATTATATATAATATTATATATATATATATATATATATTATATATATATATTATATATATGTGTGTGGTGTGTGTTGAATGTGTGTGTAGGCTTTATAAATCGTAGCTAGCCCAGCAGATCAACACCATTATTTATTATTATCTCCAATTGCATTATCTATTATTTATTATTATTATTTATATTTTTATAAATTATTTTATTATTATTATTATTTATATTATTAATTTTAATTATTATTATAATTTCATCTAAAAATTACAGGTATTTTGATAAATAATAATTATAAGTTAGAACTGTGAATTAGTGATTTTATTATAATTATAATATATTAGTATTATTTTTATAATGATAATTATTATTATTATTATTATTATTATATTATTATTATTTTATTATTATTATTTATTATTATTATTTTATTTTTTATTTTATTATTATTATTTTATTATTTTATTTATTATTTTATTATTTATTATATTCATTATAGCCCTCGTAGCCTTTTTATACTTGGACCCTCCTCTTTTCTGTTAACCGTAATTTTACATTTATATTCTTTTAATTTCCTTCGTATACGGTCATTCCCAAGGAATGAACACCACACTGACGAACACCCAAATCACAAACACACACACACTATTTATTATATATATATAAAATTATGATATTAATTTATTATATATATAATATAATATATTATATATTATATAATATATATATATATAATATATTATTATTATATATATATATATTATATATATTAATTATACCTTATTATATATATATATATAAATAAATAATACTATATATATATAATATATATAATTATATTATTTATATATAATAAATATAATATTATATTAAAATAATATATATATAGTATATATATTTATATTATTATATATATATTATATATATATATAATTATATTATTATTATATATATATATAATTATAATTATATATATGATATTATATTATTTAAAACTATATATATTAATATTAATATTATATATATATCATATTTATTTATATAATATATTAGATAATATAATTAATATATATATATATATATATAATATATATATATATAAAATATATAATTAATATATATATATTTAATATATATATATATAAATATAATATATATATATATATCGGGAAGTAGTATAGGTACGCGTTTTTAAATTTTGATACAGCTCACTCTTACGCATCAGTGCAACCTTGGCGTTGGCCAAGGTTTTTCGAAGTCGTTGATATCACCCTTATCAAGGGTAGTGTATACCAATAAAGTTGGTTATGTTAATTAGAATCTCATTTAATAAATAACCGGAATTATAATTGTTAAATTAATTATATATTATTAATGATTATTGTATACTATAAATTAATATACTTACACTCATATACCTCTCGTTATAGTGTAGGCATATGGGGTCACTATCTCCAAGGGAATGGGAAGAGAGCTCTATGTTGGATACGAGTCCCCTATTTCGAATGGTAAGGATAATAAGTAGCCTTACGCAACCTATCGTGACCAAAGACAGGTTGAAGGATATACGGAAGAGAGTCGAACCGACTCCGGTAGGGAACAGGATAGCGGAACCGAGTAGTAGGAGTATGCCCCTGAATTCAAAATTTGCTGTGTTGCCTCTCGCATGGAAATGATGTTAGCAATCTATAATCGAATAATGTAATGAAAGTGCGGACTGTTGAGTTCGAATACATTGTACACTCTGATGAGTCAGTTAGTTAACCTCCAAATACTCGAGTTACTCATCTTATTTAGCACTATGATGTGATTTTAGCTAATATTTACAGATGCAACTAAGATTATGGTATATTGCCAAACAACAAGATTATATTCGACATATATTAGAAGAAGAAATAAAATGGAGAAAGAGGAGATGTTTTGGGAATGAAAAAGAGTGATATTGCAGGATATTTTGGTCTAAATTAATATTGCTTAACACAAGGGTAAAGTTTAGCCTAAATTTGTTACTGGTACATATAATTCGATTCTCATAGCAAGTGGTTTTGAAATTTTAGTTAGAGGAATTTAATCATATTCATTTGAAAGTTAAAATTGAGGAGAAATTAATTACTTTAACTATCAGAGATTAATGAAAAAAAACTAACATCTGATATGATTAGTATTAAGGAAAACTTATTTCAAATTAAAAGTTAAATTATAAAACTTATACTCTAGAGTCTATAGATATTGTGAATTCGGAAACCTATACTTCGAATGATAAACTTTTAGATCAAAATTTAAAGATACCTTCAACATCTGCTTCTCAAATGGATTTATGTATTGCGTCTGAAAAGGTTGTTACTACCAGAAAACTCGAAATAAATGGGTTTGTACTTGAGAAAAGTTGGGCAGAAATTACATCAAGTTCTCATAATATAAAGAAAAATTCTTCGTGAGTAAAGTTTTACGGAAGAAAAGGAAAATTCCATAAAATGATTGGAAACTAAGGTGATGAATGAACGTCTGTTAGAAGAAGATATATAATAAAGAAAGACAAAAGATGAAAGTTTGCTATTGTAAAGTATCGTGAAGAGAGTAATCAAATAATTTAATGAACTAAAAATTCGAGACCTAATGATATCTTAAAAAGTGCAAAAACATTTATGGAATTTTATACTAGTAGATGGTGTTTATTAAGTGTTAAAAGTGTTCACATATAAGAATTTATTAAAGAAAATTTGGATATGTACTGTTAAGCATTGAAGAGTTATATGCAACCATTTCTAATTTTTTTTTTTTTAGAATTACAATCGAAGCAGGGTTTAAGGAAAACCTTTTGAATGGAGACGTCAGAATTACGGGAATATTTTGTTGACAATTTTATACTAACAGAAAGAACGTCAACAACAAATATTTTCCTTAAAGTTTTAAATATGGTTACGTTCAATTGTAGACGATCGGAAGGCTCCATTGGAAATACGGACCGCCTCGTTTTGGATGGGATCTAACATGTGTAGTAGAGATTGGAGGGAGGTCTGACATATTATACGCGGCCACCAGTCCAGCTTCGAGGGTATTCAGGCACGGGCATTTTGTAGAGACGTAAAATAGGGACTCGCAAATTCAGCACTCCCAGATTATTGAGCGAGATGACGTAAAAGGTCAAGCACGCGATGGCAAGTCGTTTTCAGGAGTTTAATATGCGGTGCATATGTTAGGTCGTCATCTAGAATGAGTAATAGAAATTTATCTTGTGAAGTTACAGGATGGTTGAACCATTATAAGTTAAGTCTCGCGGGAGAGAGTTGGGCAGGTTCTTCTTCGGACTCCCTTTTTTCCTAAATAGTACTGCTCAGGCTTTGGTGGGTGAGAAATAAAATCCATGAGAATCACCGCATAGTGAAATATTCTCAATAGCTAGTTGAAGTTGCCTTTCAAGATATGGCAGCTTGACACCTGTAATATATATATAGCCAGGTCATCAACATATAGAGAAAAATGATGTCGCTGGGATAGAGTAACAATGTTCATTTGTGAATCGAACAATAGTGATAAAACTTATAAACACTGCCTGCGAAATCGCTCATCCAGGTTAAGAGTAAAGTGGCGTGGATAGAACAGAAGAGCACCGATCTGGTATAGGACTGATCTGAGAGAAGGCATTTAGATTAAAGAGAGGGAGGCTGTTCCTTCTGGAAACCTGCCGACATGGTAGTATTAAGGAGGAATTCCCCAGATCTCTCACGTTGTGTTATAAGCCTTTTAAATTTCTCAAAAAATACATCTTAAGAACCATCCACTAGTTGGAGGAAGGCTTTCCGGATGCCTATGATCACAGATTTTAAACAATCTGATTCGCTTGTCGAGGTTATTATTTGAGGGAACCAAATGGGAAGTTTGTTGAAAGAGCCTGGCCGATCTTCCAGACCCACAGGGAGAGGCGACCTGAAGACTATTTTTCCCCATAATTTGCCAAAGAATGACGGTCAGGGAATGTATTTTATTATCCGCCAATGGATTCGTTTCCCAGTGGATAATAGGTGATTATAAAAGATGTAGTCCAAATAGATGTGAAAGAGAGGATCCGATCCAGATTTCTGTTATACAGATCCAGCAGTAACGCTGATGCAGATGGGGTGGATTGGACTGAGCTTAATGTGCGAAATTAAGTCTGAGCCAGGGGGACACGTCTTCCTTTTTGCTTGTTCGAGCAGTGCAGTTTACTCTGATAAGGTGTTAAAAAGTAGTATAGGTAAGATCTTCCTCCTTTCTCTCGCTGATTTTGAAGGTCTGGCGGCTGGAAGTAGTTAATTTTCAAATTTGTTATGAAGATTTCTTACGGATAGCGGAAAGAGTTCGAGTTGGCTAGCAAAAACTATAACCTAATGCATCTGCAGCAGCAGCAGCGGGAGCAGAGATCGTATCGGTTTTTATTATCAGGGCCATACGGAGGATGTGGGTGAAGAAGTTGTTCGGGTGAGGCGAGTATTTTCTGTACAATCTTTTCCAAGCTGAGAAAGGTAAGTTGTAGAGAGTTTGTACAGTCAAAGGTTTAAGTTCATAAAAAGGAATTGTACTTACTCATGTTTTTGGCGATTTAATTTCTATCAAGATTATGGCAGCAGCTGATTTTAAAATATTAATTATGTTTGGGGTTTAGTAATATATAATTACTAATAATATTATAATAGTGCGGAATATTTATTTTTGGTTGTATTGCCTGTAGATTTTTTCTTCTCCAGGTTAGGTTGTGAACACTTACCTTGGGACCTTAACCAAGGGGTTGCGATCCACCTATTGGAATCTTAGATATCGCGGTTATAGGCTAGCTTCCACGTCTAGACTTTATGATGATATACTCAACCTGTGAGATTATGACAGGCTAAAGTGTGCTTTTTTTTAATAGCTCCGGTGAAATCAGCTTATATTGAAGGGAAAGTGGTAATCTGAGGATTAGCTTCTTTTGGCATCTGGATGAAAAGGGAACTTCACTTTCCGCTTCCTTGGTTCATTAATCGCTTAAGCATGGATTGATAGAGTTGATAGATTTGCGGCATGGCTAGCAATTTCATCTTAAAGCTTTGATGACAGGTAACCAGTCTCTTATTCTGCCACAATTGATAACAATAGTCCTCTCAAAGCAGGGACCACTAAGGTTAACCGCGATCTCCATATAGAGAATTCGAAAGAGCAAAAAGATATCGATACACAGAAAGGAGAGCTGTAGATCTCTAAACGTTCCATATGTAAGAAAATGAAGGAGTCCTGTATATAACATCCCAAGGAAGTTGTGTATTAGTGACAGATCTACATCGGATACTCTGAACTTAGATACGAAGGCGACCACAGAGAGTCGTACCCACATAAGGGGTGTGCGAAAGGTAGGCAGTCTGCCAGTTTATAATACCGGGTATTTAGTAGGAGCTGCTGAAAACAAGATCTAGCTCAAGCATAGACATTACGTAACTCACTACTAGGATGCCAAGTTAGATGGAGAGACAGAAACGTTCGTGTGGACAGATGGAATTTTGTGCTGCACGGTATGAAAGTACTTAGAGTGAAGAGGACTGGAGAACAGGAACAGATTCATGAATGAAGTATTATCTTCACCTACTCCTATTTCTTTGTACCTCTTTTCTTAAGGTTTAAAGCGGGATTATAATTATTCCTGATTCGTGAGAAGACAGTTATTAACTATAATATATATATACATATTATATACTATTAATACATATCGTAATATAATACGATATATATACTATAATACTACTACATCAGTAATATATATATATATATATTATATATATATCACACTCACTAATCATTTAATATATTTTATTATATCATTTGTACAAATATATTACATATTTAACTAGTCACACTACATATATACAATACACAGGATATTTTATATACTATATATATATATTTATACATCCACAACAAGATTATTACTATCAATAACACAGATATATATTATATATGAAGAGTTTGGAATGACAACGATGCCCATATCTTAACGCAATTTGGGTAATTTGGAATCTCTCATTGTAATTTCAGATATTCTAATACTAACAAAATAAATATATAAACTTTATACCAATAGCTTAAAATAAACTCAATTTCTACGCAGGAAACTAAGTCTGTTAATTATTATATAAACTTAGTTTTAATAAAACAATTTATAACACTTAAATAAAAATAATATAATAACTAAACCCTAATATAACAAATAAAATATTTATTACACATATACAATCAAACTAATATCACAATAATCTTCAACATTGAACCTGTCCTTTAGAGTTACACTTTTTTTATGCATTTTTTAATTTTATTATTTAGTTCCGTCTTAGCAAATATAATTTTAACCCTATAAGTGGGTATTTCGGTCTAATTGACCTATAACTCTGGGATTTTTTATACTTTCTTTTGGTAGAGCTCTGTATGAATGGATGACCACGTAGTGTGTCCCCAGGAAACATTCGATCCGTAAGATAAGTACAGTGGTAGTCAGATAGAGAATGTTAGTAAGGTAAGGTGAATGACTATGTCGATGCACTTATTCGCTTCCATGTTTGAGGTTACTTAAACAGAAAGATTATTATATAGGTATAGTGTTATATATAAGTATTATAAGTTAATCTCTATATCGATTAGGTACCTGATATCCTAACTATATCACTATAGTGATATTTACTCTATATATAATAGTATATATATTTATAATATTATATTATTTAATTTATATATATATATATAATATATATATATATATTTAATATTATATATATATACTATTATAATTATTATTAATATATAATATATTTATTAATTATAATAAATATATATATATATATATAATTATATTATATATATATAATATATAATTATTATTTATATTAATATTATATATAATATATATAATATATATATTTATATATATATATTATATTATATATATATATTAATATTAATGCTTATATTGATAGTATTACATTTATTTTTAGTATATATAAATCATATATGATATTTCATTTAGGTACTTACTGGTTATTAATAGTTTACTAATACACTCTGATGACATCATTTTATAAAGCATCTTATACACTAACACTGAATTACTTTATTATCTCACACACAGATTTACTTACTAATATTCTCTACACATATAGATTTGGCTATATTACTTATAACAGCTCACTGTGCTTGTATCTCTCCACAGGAATAGCATACATATACTATCACAGATTACTTACTTCCATTTACACTGATTGTTACATTCAGTATATAACATATATAATTATATTAATCACTAAGTATTACTCACAGCACGAGTATAATACTATTACTAACATCTTCAGTCTAGATTACTTGTAACACCTAACTTTTACTACCACATAAACACACCCTAACACCTTAACCTTACAAACCCTAACACAACATACATACACACTAAACCACACACCACAATTGACTATATCCTCCCGCTATAGAACCCTAATGCAGACTACCAGGTGATATCTCTAATATTGTAACTCCTTACAGTCTAACTTTGAACATGGCGCTCATCGATGTAGATTTTTACACTGCAATTCCCCGTAAGATAGTTAATCTAAGTGATTATTTTAGTCGTTTCTGTTTGTTCTCATGAGTATTTAGATGAAGGCCTGTGTAGGTGCAGGTGAGTGGATATATACATAGTGTGTAAGTTCAAATTGATTGGTGTACATTAGATGATTGTCAAGTGTGGCTAATATGAGGTATTTGCCAATTTTAGCTACTAATAACTTTAAGTTAAGCTATACACTTATGCCTAAACTTGGTGAAATATTATGGGTGGTGACCACTTTATTTCATAAGGTCTTTTTATGACTCCTCACGGAGTGACCCGTATAATATAGACCAGGTATTTGGTGTCACCCCTATATTAGTTATTATTATTATTAAGTTTATGGTATTCGGCCTCGGATCTCTGCATCTTGGAAATATAGAGTTGACCAAGAGTGATGAGATTCTGTGTTTGTCTCCTATCAGTGGTAGTTTCTTTCTGGTCTGATCGATTGTAACTGTTATCACCATATCTCAATATGGACATCTGTTTTCTCTAGCCAGCTAGACACTATGATAGCACCCCTTAACCTTCGGGCGATTAGGTTAAGACTGATCCCACACTGACCCAATGGAAATTAAGATTCACTTACAGCAATTAAATAACGGACCACTAAAGTACCTACTATACTACTTTCTACATTCTGAAATTAATAAAAAAGCTTATTTTTTATTCTTTATATTAATTTGTTAAAATTGATTATGACAATAGGAACAATAATGGCTCATAGCTCGAAATCTAAGATTATTTTGATGACTTATTACTATTTAGTTGTATACAAATTTTATTAATAAAACATTTTATGGGAATGCACTAAAGAGTATATATTATTTTGCTCTTAAAACTCAGAAAACTCTCATGATAAGTGCTCGAAGATTGATGTGTTGATTCAAACCCACGTCGTGATAATCGATTGACTTAAGTAGGCTTTTGTTTTATAGTTATTTAACTGCTTTATAATATTGTTATATTGCTTATTTAAATATATATATATACTCTCTCTATACTCCTCTCTCTCTCGTTTGACTACTTTACTGCTTATTTAACTATTGCTTTATGTTTTAATAATATCTCTCTGTCTTATGTTTTTAACTCAGATCACACTGAATAATATATACTTCTAATTTTATATCATATTTAAAAGCAATTTGATATTAGAATTAAAATCAATAGAGTGTAATCGAAAATCCTAAACGGTTATGATATGCTTTTGTTATTTACTGCTTTATCGGACTTTATAATCTTCTGCTTACTTGCTTTATCACTCATATGTGCATTTATACTTTTTTTAAGTTCACTTAACATTACGTATAATTCTATGAGTAATAAGAAGTAAGAAGTGACGACGCGTAAGAGTTCAAAGAGGTGTTATTGAAGCGACCTAGTGTGGTCGTCATGATGACTTTCGGTGTTTACTGCTTTACTGCTTTTTATCATTTATTGATTATTATTATCTATGCTTAATTGTTCACTTTTGTAATATCTACTCTCTTATACTGTCTTAATCGAATTTAATATCAAATTATTATATATAATCTATAACCATTATAACATACCTTAAAGCAGTAATTCCGTAAATACAATTAGATGGTTGATTACCTAACATCATAACGATTAGTATGTCTTATAGTTTACTGCTTTACGCTTATTATATTTTTTGTATTATATTTGGTTTTAATTATTCAAACTGCTTTAACTGCTTTATACTCATCAATACCATTTAACTTATGTCCTTAAAGCAGTATAACTCAGTTAAAATCATAATATGGTGTTTATCCCTAAACCAGGAGTGAGAATTAGTATGCTTGTTGTATAATTGTACTAGCTTTACTGCTTTTACATTTATCATGCATTTACTGCTTTTAATCTGTACTGTTTTAATCTTATCTGTTTACTACTCTATTTAATTATTGTTGTACTGTTTTTCTACATTATATTTTAGTAACTTATTATATTGTTTATTTTTAGTTTTTTAATTTTATATTATTTATTATTAATTTTTATATTATTTTTAATTATCTATTTTATATATTATGTTCTTTATTATTTTTATTATTATATATTATTTTATATTTTTATATTTTTTAATTATATATTTATATATACTTTATTTAGTTATTAACTTTACATGCTCAGATCTGTTATATAATTATTTAGAACCATAACATAAACCCACAACATACTACACATCACTAACACCACAACACACATCTACTCAGCACACACACAATTCACAACACACCACATAAACTACTCATATTTATCTTGTAGTTAACGTATTTTTAAATTATATTGTAAATACATTTTATATTTTATAATTATTATATATATAATAAACATGTACCTTCTATTAATTATCATTCAAATATAAATCTATAAGTATTATTTCATATTAAATGATTATACTGTACTTACTATAATAATCAATTTTATAATTAACTACATCAAGCTAAAGAAATTATTATAACTGTTAATTCTTTGTTTTAATAATATTTTATATAAATCCACAATTATAAAAAATTACTGTTACTAAATTTATATAAATTTATATAAATAACATTATATAATTATAGTATTTACTTTCTCATTATATAAGCTCTAATAAATCAGTAATATCTCAGTATATGGTCAAGTTCACTCTACATCCCTCTTCAATTATCACCGAAGACTCAATATGCTACGTCGTTTTTATGTTATTCTATATGATTATTACTGCTTATTCATCATCTTTAGCCATGTAATATATATTATAAAGATAGAACAAAATAAGTTATATTCTCTGCTTAATCAACTTATCATGTATTTATAATATCTTCTAAATTCTTAAAGAATATAAGATGAAAGTGTTGATCGTAAAACAAATGGTACTCTATTAAAAATGTTCAACTAACATCTTGAAGATATACTAGGAGCTAAACTACTTTGTGGAATGTGTCATGAAAAATTTCTTGTATTATTTTCTTTATCTATATTACTTAGTTTATTGACAAAATCACAATGCACGGGCTATAACAACAAATTCATCGCTGTGAAACTACGTGTTATACTGTGAATAACGAAATTGATCCTCTGATCACTCTGTTAAAGATATGTACTGAATAAATTCTCTATGTGGATATCACGGGGCAAATACTATATGCACACCTAAAAATTCACAGGTAAAATTAACTATCAAAAGACTGAAATCTCATATTTCCTCGATCCTAGTCTCAGACGATAGGTATCGAGGAGAAGGAATTCAGAATAATCCGCGTAGGGCCATTTATTTAATGTCTCTAGCTCTAAATTTAGGAATAAGACCTTTCTCTTGACAATTTCCCAGAGTGATTAAAGTGCCTTTAAATATTCCAGGTCATAAGTATTTCCTAGTATAGATACATAATGATAATCATTGCTCTCTCTCCTCCTTTTAATTATTGATCGTTATTTCCTCTCATAATCTGTGGTAGAACACTAAGTCTTGATCGCGGTAAGGATATCATTTTACGCACTGGTTATAGTAGACGTTTTATCCTTACTTGTGGACTTCGGTGGTAGTGCTTCGTTAGTTTCACATAAGTAAACATGGTTGCATAGTATTGGAGCCGCACGCGAAGGCAGCCAACCCCGACATCTCTCGAGCAGTGTGTGCCGTTCGCTCTGCTTGCTCCTAGTGTCTCTCGTCGGCTCTCGCTCCTGCCTCCGTGGGTGTGCGCCGATAGAGTAGCTGAATATCTTACGCGCCGTACTCTATATACTGGCCCATGGACTGTACAAGTGCAGACCGGCGCAGTGGCAATATAATACCCAGTGTCAGATACTTTTCAAAGCCGTCAGTGTTATTACTTCATATATTAGACCTATTTAGAGATATTGATGATTAGATTTGAAATCAACGAATACACTACAAGTACGACACGATAACATCAACGCAATCAGACACATAGATCCAGTTACAATCACGATACACTTTCACTTATAAGCTATTTAGTAGGTATATATAAAGCGTATGTATATTTGGTATATTGACTTATGAATTTAGATATAATTTGATTGCATAATAATAGATATAGTGTGATATTTCAATGAAAGATCTTTATCATCATACACACACAGCACACACCACACACACACAACTAGCACCTACTTTCATAGCAATATACACCCTATACACATAGCACATAGGATCAGCATGAGCAACTCGAGTATGATATCAGGAATTGTATTTAGACGGTATAAGTTATTAGTAATACATTTATATATTTCAGTTATATATTTAGATAGATATATCTTAGATGATATTTTAATTTATAATGAGAATTATCTATTTAGCATATTCTATATTTTAAACAACTAAATGTAAAATAGGCAGGCATTTTAAATCGACACGCACCCATACACCTAGAAGCACCCACTTTAATCAATTTACTGATACACAGAATATAACATAAACAACAATAACGCACCCATTCGCCTCGCTTATTTATCGGAATGTCATGTCAACTCATTTGATTTTGGCGCTCATGCTTCTGTTTCGTGCGCTCACTTATTAATTGTGCAGCTGACAATCGTTGGCTTCAGATGATGCCTCTAACTTTATGTCTATCTGTCTAGTATATATGACACCTCGTGCCCTCTGTACTTGGTGATGTAGCTCGCGCTGATGAGTGGCCTCGAAATTGTCTCATCAAGTACGGTATGATATTATCTCCGATTCAATATAGGGCTGTGTGTTCTGTCCTGGTGACATGTCAACATTCTCTGATACGATCTCATGTTGATACACCTGATATTGATTGATGTGTAATAAAGGCAGAATCTCTAGACTAACCATAGCACTACTGTTTCATGATCCTTGAAACGAGATTCTCAACGCTTATACTAACTACGTACAAATACACATATACATAAGTAATTAATGTCTGTGTGTGGTACATATATTAACTGCTTCTCGTCTATCTCATTATGAACTCAATACTCATTTACTTTTTCAGCGCTCTATTTATGAGCTATCACATATACGAAATACAAACTGATGCGTCACAGACGTACACAAAACCACAACACAACTACGCTCTCACTCATCATAATATTAAATTAAAATAAAATGATAGCATTTTATAAACTTGATTTTAAAGTGCGATATAGGTTTAAAATATATAATGATGATCCATCCTACATTTTATTTATTAATGTTAATTATTATTATAAATTTAATATTATTTATTATTATTATTTAATTATTATATTTTATTATTATATTTAATTATTATATTATATATTTAATTATTATTATTATAATTATTTATTAATATAAATTATATAATTTCATATATTATATATTAGTATATTATTATAATTATATATAATAATTATTTATATAATTATTATATTTATTTAATTTATTTATTTTAATATATTTATTTTACATTTTCTCAGTCGGCTATTATTATTGGGTGTAATTTGTTTGTTGGTCTGTGGGTGGCTTCGATCTCGGGTGCGGTGCGCTGGAGCTCTGGTATAATGTATTGTGCTGGCTGATGTTGTCTCGCTCTAGTGCTCGTGCGTGCTTTTGGGAACGCGTGTTGATGATTGGCTTTTGCTTGTTGTCGCTGCTCTGGCTCGGAAGGTTCGACGATCTGCGGGCCACACTCTACGCACCAGCTCGATGAGCATCGAGGCTAGATAGGATTGGCTCTGTAAGCGTGAGGTGTCATGACGGGTGAGCGAGGTATTCATTATATTGTATGGTAGATAGGTGATGCACCTACTATGGTGGTTAGCTTTATATGAACTAGGGGATAACTACTTAGCCGCCAGATCATAAAGTAGGTAAAAACATTTCCTTCTATTACCTGTGCTTTATGTAGATCTTTACGATTATCTAGATGTTCTAAGTTTGAAATTATTATTTTAATAAAAATAATTAAATAACAATAATTCTTGCTATTACTGTAGAAATTACTTTTTAGACCTGGTTAATAGGGCTAATATATATCCTGGGAATACAAAAAGGCTTAAATTCCTTAATAATATTATAGGTCATAACGTAGTTATTATGCATCTCACATCATTACTAAAAGAAGGTTCAGTTATAATATAATATATTTGACCTGGAATTATGGTACTATAATTCGTACCCCAGTGAGGGATCGATAGATGGTAGGTTGTGTTGTGTTTGGATTTGCTACACACATTTTACAGAGAGAGGGTCAGTTGTCGTGTGTGCTGCTCGTGTGGTATAGGTGGGCGGAGTTGTTGTGGTGCGTGTGTGTTGGGTTTGCTGATGTAATATGATAAAAAATAATAATGAGAAAAATTGGAATTATTAAAAATTTTGAAAAATTTTTTGAACATTGCTTAACAGTGTGTGTAAATAATATAAATGTAAGTGAATAATTGGTTATTTTGTGGTAATGATGCTGTGAGTGTGTAGTGATATTTGTAGTGAATGTGTACATGTTTATGTTTAGCAGAGAAGAACTTATTTTGTTTTTATACTGTTATTTACATGGCTAAGATTGATGTAAAGCCAGTAACGGCAATAGAACAAAACGTGGCAAAGCTCGGTGTAGAGGGGTGCTAGGGGATGACCTTACTGATTTACTGGATTAATGCTTTGTGTGTGGTGATAGTGTGGCTGCTGTGTTGTAGAATCTGTGTGTGAGTTAAAGCATTATCAGATATATTTATATGTTATAATGCATGTGTAACAGTATCAGTTATGTCAAGTAGCATGAATAATTTATATCCAAATTATAAACAAATTTAGATGAAAAAATCAAGATTAAATTTAATTTTTATTATTATCTCGTCTAGAGTTTAAAAAAGTGGGAGTCGAGATAGATTATAGTTGTATTTGAATATTGTACTCATATATATAAGATATAAGTTTTTTAATGATAAACTTTGTGAAATAATTTAGTTATTTATATTGAATGATAATATTAATAATAAAATGTCAATTTAGAAATCAATTAATAATAATGTTTATATTTTAAAAAATTATATACTGTTTTATATAGTGTAAGTAGTGTATGGAGGGAGAGAGAGAAAGGTACAGATTATGTGTGTGTGTGGGTGTGGTGTGTGTTATGTGTGTGTTTAGTTTGGGTGTGTGTGATGTGTGTGTGTGTGTATGTTAGGTTGGTATGCTCAGCTGTAAATTACTGTTTATAAACAATATAGGCTATAATAAATTACTATAAGTATTATATAAATAAATATAAATATAATTAAATATAATAATAAATAAAAATTTTAAAATTATAAAATTAGATATAATATATATTATATAAATATATGAAAAATATATTAAAATAATAATAATTATATATAATAGACACCAAGGGATATTAAAAACTCACAAAATAAAAACATAATTGTTAATAATAATTATATGTGAGTTAAAAACCTAGAGTTAAATACAGAATAAGTTATAAGCTCTCAAGTAAAGCAGAAAGTAAAACAGTTTAATAAGCAGATAATTGATATAATAAGTATATAAAGTGCAGAAAGTATATTAAAAGTCATTAGTTTATAAAGCAGTGTGATTAAAACTCAAAAAGCATACTCATATTATCCTCATATGAGTGATTTATATGAGTAACACCTTACTATATTTGATTATATGTGATTTACTGCTTTAAGGTAGTTAATATATTACTTTTGTTTATAATATATAGCAGTAAAGCAGTGATGTTAATAGACTAAGTGTAAATACAAAGAAAGGGTATATTAAAGCAGTATCTAATGAAGTTAACAAAGTTGTTTGACACCCAGTGGAACTGATGTCTTTCTATCTCATTCCTAAACTGAAATTCTTCCACCTTTTACTGCTCCATAGACTCTTATTTTTGTATTATAATATTGATTTCATTTGTGTCTATGAGGACTTCCACTTCTTACTATGATTGTATCTTATTCAAAAACAGTTTTAATATAGGAGACGGATATATTAAACGCATGCTTAAAAGCAAGTCAAAGCTATAAGTTCACATAATATACATGTTCTCTATATCCAATATTGGGGGCAAGATTAATACGTGCTCTAATTGTGATACAACAGACAGTACTCTAATTGAGTGCTTAGTATCTCTCTCATAGTGTGTCAAGATGAATACTCTATATGTGGCTCGAAATATTCATCTTGAGTTGTAGGTGCCTATTAGATCTGGTATATTGGGCCGATAATGTTGATGTCTATAATAGCTCGGCAGGCAAAGCCTGTAATTAGGTTAAAGGTCAGTAGAAGCTCGAACACGATAATTCTTACAGCAAGAATTCATTTAGAACTACGCTAAACGATTATAGGTGACAATTTCCATATCCCACGCGTAAGTGTTTAATTACATCTGCTACTGTTATCTATGTATTTGTGCTGATTAACTGAGCTTAAGAGTTATGTAATACTTCGTCTATCTTCATACTTATTCTCTCATCGTCAATACTCTCTCATGGTCTACGCTCAGTACGGTGTCTCTATAAAACCTCTCACGTGCTTAACTCTCTCCTTCTCATACTTTTCTACGTCTTCTCTTCTAACATCATCCATCTCGTCTTTAAAGGTAGTAAGTTATTACATACTGGACGAGCTATATCACATGATATTGTAATATGATCTAAGTCATAGTAGCATAACCTTCCTCCTTATTGATGAGAACTTAGTGCAATTCATCTTTATAACTGACACAGTATCATGCATTACAACAGAACAATATAAACAGGGTATATATAATAACATAAAAGGTCATACTAACTCTACCATTAGTGTTTAGTATATGATTTTATAATAATCATCCTCAATATGATATGATTTTGTCATGTTTTAAAGGGTTATATATGTATAGTATATGATTTTTAATAATAAAAGTCGTTACATATTGTATATAGTTATAAATTAAATAATGAGTATACAATTGCTGTATCATTGGCTTTCTTATACTATAAATATCAATTAATATAAATTTATAAAAAAATAGTATTAATTAAAATATAAATTGTGTATATTGTTATTATAATATATGATATATATTATATATATATATCATATATAGGGGTGTGTGTGCGTGTGTGTTTGTTGTATGTATAATAAGTGAAAGTTTCTTTTAAATACCAACGAGTGAATACACTCCAGATATGTGTCAGAAATGTTAAGGCGAGAGTGATCATAGTGGAGGTCGCGTTTACCTTCGTACATTTATATAAGTTTTTTTTTGTTTTTTTAATTTCAAACGACTATTTGAGATCTAAAGCCATACATTAACATAAAATTTCACTGGTAAATATATATATATATATATATATATATTATATATATATATATATATATATATTATATATATATATATATATATATAATATATTTATATATTATATATTTTAAGTATTTATTAATATATACTTAGTGATGGGTGTAGTGATCAGTATGTATAGTTGTAATTAGTGTATATACTGTTAGTGTAACATGTGTCTATTATATAATGGAGAGTTATAGTAAAGTGACTAATATATATATTAAAGGTCTATATGTGTAGTATATAAGTAGTTCATAGTGTAAATTTAGTGTGTATAAAGTAGCTTAGGAAATATAAATATACTAACTCATAGTATAGAAGTATCCTAGCATTTGATAATATTATCACTCAATAAATCGAATCTATTCATACCTTATATATATGATTAACATAGGGGTGTTAACATATATCATAATACTGTAGGCTTTATTTCGGGGCTCGTGTGATTTAATAAGGTCATAGGAAAAGATTTGAAAAAAGTTTAATGCTACTCAGTTTTGGCACTATTGTTATATGAGCACTAATATGTATTGGCACTTAATGTGGCTCAACCTCTTTGGCTATCTCTATTGCACTCTATTAGGCACTCATATTGACTCTACTTTGGCCTAACCTTAGGCACTTCACAGGCTCAATATCATATCTTAATTATCATATAGTGAAATATATATATATTATAAACACTAATAAGTAAATACATCAAACTAGATAATATTCTTTACTCTAGAGTAGTAATTAGGAGGATCTACATCAAGCCATCAAGTTTAGCGTGGTGTACAAATTTGATCACCATAGTATAATATATACTTGGCTAAGGTATCACTCAGGCCTATATATCAATTGTTATGTGTATTGTTAGTGTAGTGTATGAATAGTTGTAGATAGAGAGATTGAGTGTGGATGAGTGATGTTGTGTGTGAGTGATGTGTTGTGTGGTGTGTGTAAGTAAATGTGTATAGTAAATTTTGTGTGTAGATGTAAGGTAAAATTCGGTGGAGGTAAGTGAAATCGTGGTAGTGAGTGTAAGGTAAATCTGTGTGTGCGGGTGTGTAGAGTAAATCTGGTGTCGAGGTAGTAAATTCGTTAGGTTGAGTGTAAGTTAAATCTGAGTGTAGTGGAGAGAAGTAAGTGAAAATGATGTAAGTAAACTGTTAGTAAGAGGTAAGGGTTAAGAATGCATGTGTGAGAGAGAGAGAGACGAGAGAGGAAGAGAGAGATAGAGAGACTGAGACGAGCTGCAGGTAGAGTAAGAAGATATGTGGTGTGTAAGCTATAAGGTGGTCGAAGTGAGATTGTTATTGGATAGCAGTTAAGAGCAGAGTAGTGATATACAAACTGAAATACTCATAAGATTTTTAATTCTAGGAGACCATGATAAACTCATTAGCCGGCAAATGGGACCTACTATGTTAAATAGCTTTAGGGAGTAATAATGATTCTCAATAATTATATCCTATACTATAATATATATGAGTTTTTGCAATTTACTACTGTGAATTGAAAAGTATCAGTATATTATATATTATATAGATATTATATATATATATATATATATATATATAATATATATATATATAATATATATAATATATATATATATATAATATATATATATATAATACTACTACTCATAGAACACTAATAGAACATCACTAGATACTTCTTACGGTGATTGGGAACCATCAAAGCCATTAAGTTAGCGTGGGTCAAATTGACCCATGGTATCTGGCAGGTCAAGGCCGAAATATCATTGTGTGTGTGTTGGTGTGGGTGGTGTGTGTGATTGTGTGTGGTGGTCGTAGTAGTAGAAGTTAAATGTCACTGTAATACGTGTGTGAGTGAGAGTATAGTAAAATTCTCGATTGGAGTAGATTAAATCTGTCGTGAGGTGTAAGTAATCTTGATGTGTGTAGTCAATTATGTAGTGAGCCTTAAAAGAGATAAATCTGCTGTGTGTGTGTGCGTTAAGTAAATGGTAAGTAAATCTGTGTTGAAGTTGTAGTAAATCATTGTGTTGTGATGTTAGATAGTGCGTGTAAGTAATGTGTTACGTATCTGTGTGAGTGTAAGTTAAATCTGGTGTGTGAGTAAGTAAATCCATGGTGTTGTGTACAAAGACACATCGGTGGTGGTCAGTGTTTATAAGTGATCATCGTGGTGGTTAATGGAAACTACATATAACAAAAACCAATGGAAATATTTCAATATAGTAAACGTAAGTTACCATTTGATAACTTCATAGGTATATATATATAATATATATATATAATTATTATATATTATATATAATATATATATTATAGTATAATATATATATATTTTAATTATATTATTTTATAATCATGATATTCCATACTGTATCTATCGCTACCATATCTAATTTTATGTGATATATATATATATATATAATATATATTAATTAATATTATATATTATAATATATATATATATATATATAATATATATATTATTAATTAATTTTAATATATATATTATTGAATACTCACGTGATTCTAGTGTGAATTCTGATACTACTGTTGTTACTATACTTCTTCTTGTCCTGTTCATTCACAATTACTTCTACTCATACTTCTCATTATGAATGTAATTCTTTATTAGATATGAATTTTTACTTACTCAAAATTAGATATGTAATAATATTCATACTGTGTATTAGCTTTTCTCAATATACTGGTACAAGACATTCTCAACACAATACTATTTCTCATTCTCAACAATACTAGTAAGCATTCCAATGCGACATTATACGAAAAACAAATCAATACACATCCAACATCCACTCCGACAACACAAATACAACAACGCATACACCAACACATGAACAATATATTATTCGATAATTTAATTCGATTTTTCAGAAAAGAAAATATATTTCGAATAATATCGATTTTATAAAAATCTATATAAAATATAGTTCCCAAAATTGTCACCCTCCATCATGACTACTCGGTGAGAAGGAGTATGTGTTTGTTTGTCTGATATGTTACGGGTAAATTAATTGATTTGTTAATGTTAATCTGGCTCTGTTATTTGTTATACTCATTTCACACCGATCTTTAATAACACGAGTCTTCATTTCCTATTTCATTTTCTCGTTTTTAGTTAATTATTATTATGTATATTTATTATTATTTATACTATTATTTTAATTTTATTATTTATTTATTATTATATATATTTATTTATTATATATTTAATTATATTTATTTTATATTTATGAATTTATAATTTATTGTATTTCATCCCTACTCTGTCACTCTCAATTTATAATATGATATCTATATTATCTCAATATTTTATATAATCTCTCAATTAATATAATTACCAGTATTATATTTCTACGATTATGATATATTATTTATGGTAGTGTTAATATATAGTGTTCATATAAATTATTTGATCGTATTATGATAAATGATTTGATGTGGTTGAAATATTTATGGTATAATACCTTTTTCATTATTGGATTGTGCTTAATTATTATTATATTTTGATTGTATTGTATCGGATTTAGAATCGCAGATGAACGAAGGCTGATTAATTATATTATGTTGGTATAGCAGTAAGTACAGCAGTGTATAAATTATATATCGTGATTATTATATATTATATATATATATTATATATTATTTAATTATGGGGAGTATATTATATCTGTTGGTGTGATTATTGTATTAGCTCTCCTCTCTGAACACTTGATGGTGATATGCCTCTCTCTCGCTCTCATCTCCACTGTAGTGTATGTGGTTATGTTGGATTGGTTATTATTATTTGTTTGTGGTGGTTATGTTATGTTAATATGGTGATATTATATTTATATTATATTATATTATATATTATATTTATTATTAGTATTTATTATATTATGATTATATATATTATATTTTAATTATATTTATTATTATTTATTATTTAATATTATTATATATATATTATTTTATTATTATATTAATATTTATTATATATTATTATATTATTATTATTAATTTATAATTATTTATTAGATTATTATTATATTTATTTTAATTTTATATTTAATTTTTATTATAATTATTTATTATTATAATTAAATAATTAATATGTGCTGTAATTCTCGGTTATGTCTGGTATTAGGGAGATTTTGCTATGGCTCAGACTTCAGGATAGTTATGTGATTTTGTCATATTATCTTGCCAAGCAAAGTACTTATGTTGATATTTCACTTATTTTGTGCGCATGTGTGGTCTTTGTACGATAATCGGACGGACCGCTTATGGATATTTTGATTAAATATATTAAATAATAATATATTACTTTGCAGACTCTCTATCTAGATATATGTATTGACGTACCCTATTGGTAAATAATGTTTTATAAACACAAAGTTCTGGTACGAACGCGCGATGCGCGACTGACTGAACACATGCAATCATTTGCTCACTGATTCATCTCCAGTAACGAACTGCTGATACGTATTGAAAAATTTATAGACGAAATTATAACAAAACTCGACATATATAAAAAATATAATTGGCTGAGAAACGCAATAGTATACAATCAAGTGGATTTTATGTACTCTATTAATAAAAATAAAATATAATAAAAAATAAAATAAAAAAATAAAAAAAAATAAACACCATGATCACAGAAAAAAAAAATGTCAAGCTGTTTAGTGACCCATTAAAATATAAAAAGTTACAATAGGTCATGATTATAAATACTATACCTCGTTTGTCTAATAAATGATTACCATAGCTGGTCACAGTTTCAATAGTATTATCACTAAAAAATGATAGAGGGCGAGCTGATAGTATTTTCCTAATAAAATGGTTAGTTCACTACTAACAATAATAATTTATATATTATATATTATAGTTATAATATTACATATAAAATAGATATAAAATTGAAATAATATTAAGAATCTATAAAGTATAAATTATTAAAGAATTTAAAATAAAGTATTAGCATATACAGTGATATTATATATATATATTAATATAACTCACATGACTATTATATATATATATTACTATATAAGATTATAAAACTATTTTGTTCCATTATATAAAATATATCAACAAAAACTATTTATGCACTATATTTGTTGCTATAAAGAAGCGCATAAATAAGGCATAAAAATATAGCGTATACCTTTGCTCAATAAATAAGAAACTATATATTTATATATATTGATTTTTTTTCTAAAAATATACTTTTAGATGAGTATATTTATTGGTTTTTTAAAAAAAACCATTGTTTTTTTTCCACTCTCATATATATATATATATATTAATTATATTATATATATAAATATATAATTTATATATAATATATATAATATATATATAATATATATTATATATATATATATATATATATTATAATATATATGTAATAATATATATATAATTATATATATATATTATTATTATATATATATGATATATATATTAATTAATATAATTTATATTAATATACATATCATATATATATATATATTATATCATAGGTCATTTATAAAGTAGTTGTAACTCCTCAGTTTAATATAAGTAGGTTATACGAGTTAAATTTTACGGTATTAAGTTTTGGTTAGGTTAGGTTAGGGTTACTTGGCATTTGATATTTTCCCTAAAATTTAATAAATATAAGATATATACTATTAATTATTAGATTATACCCGATTTATGATAAGGTTGATTTTAGTCAAGGTAGCGTAGGTATATTTTATTTTTTTATAATATAATATATTAAATTAAATTTTTGATTTTCGCTTCTGACATTGCATGTATAATTTATGGATACACTAAATTGTGATTATTTAATTTATTTTTAAAATATGGTACTAATTATTTATACTAATTAATTATAATAATAATTTTATATTAATAATATATAATTTATATTATTTTAGGTATATTTAATTGTTTTTAATATATTTATATATTATATATATAATAATATATAATTTATTATAATGTATATTATATATATATATTTATATTATATATATTATCTCAATTATATATAATATATATAATATATAATAATTTATATGGTACATCTGAGATGATAGGTGAATTACATTTGGTCTTTGGAAGTTTATATTTTTTTTTATTGTACTATTAATCATATTATTATTTATTGTATTATTTTATTAGTATTAAAATAAATAAAAATAGATAAAATATATATTCAAAAGAGTTAATTTATTAATTCATTATATTTGCAAAGTCCGAAATTTGAGAGATAAGATTAAATGAATTAAGATATTAAATTATTATTATTATAGATAATAACTTTTTTATTTCTAAAGCTTAATTAGGAATACAGAGTAAAAAATGATTATAACCTAACCTTAAACTTAATCCATAACCTAATAACCTAACCTAACCTATACTTAAATACCTAATATATCTTAATATCTTAACCTAACCTATAACCTATATACCCTGCGTATAGTCCTAACCTATTAATTTACCTTATTATATTAGTCCTAAATAATGAATAACTATAATCTAACCTAACCTAACCTAACTTATAACCTAATACCTAACCATATAACTAACCTATAACTTAATTCTAATAATCTATAACCATTAATAACCTTAATCTAACCTAACAACTTAAACTCCTAAATCACCACCTAATTCCTTTAAACGTCCTATGTACGGTCTTATTATTTAGTAGTGGGAAATTTTTTGATTTATCGTAATCGATTATAATTATGACTATGTAGATCTCACTTTCCCTGATCGAGCATAGTCGGTCAATTTGGAGTATTGGTTCATCCCTCAGATAAATGAAGGAGTGATATTATTATTCGAATTGACTTGATTCTATAAATTCTGAATGACGTTATTTGCAACAATACGGTAAATAAGTTAGTTTTACTAAACTTTTTTATAATTAAATAAAATTAATTGAGTTTTATTTTATAAGCTGGCGTCGTATATTTAAACATGTTGGTTCTCTCTATTTATCATTACGTTATATTAATAGAGATGGGTTTCTATAAGGCACGGTACATCCGTTGGGATGAGTTATGGTGTTATTATATGTGATAGATGAAGAAACTATATATTTCGTAATGCAGTCAGAGGCGTAGATCACTCTCAGGAATTGTGCTGCATCCATCATCTCAGCAACGTCTCTCGAAAAAGAATAAAGTGGCGCACCGCACCGTGAACAAACCAACAGCAATACCATTCTTATGTGTTTTTTCTCTGGCTCTCTCAAATTATGGCGATGCATTCCTCACATTTATCTTTGATCTCTGTCTCCGCCGGAGGCTCACACGCTATTGACTAATAATAATCGAGTGACCGCATCACGGCTGGCCGACTCCTCGATCGAGGTGTAATTCGCTATGCGCACCATAACCGCATCGATACCGCACCCGAGCACCAGGCACAAGACGCCGAATAGCGCCACGCCCAACGGAGAATAACTCGGCACCGCAACCTGGATATAGCTCTACTCTCACTTCGCGGCCACAATCCATGAACAACTGGTGACTCTCGTGGTCCGGTCTTGGCCTTAGAGCGCAGGAACAGGATAGCTCTTCATTAAGCATCTCTGATAGAGTGACTTACGTGGGGATGAATATTGGAGCCTTCTGAGGAATGAGAGACTTATAGGATTTATATATACATTTATATTGGTGTGCGGAGGGTAAAAGGAGTATTAAGTATTAGTATATATTAGGTATTATAAGAGGTTATTAAAAATTAAGTATATTTAAAGTATATGGAGTGACATGTAAGCTGAGTAACGCCATCGAGTTAGTCATTTATTGGACAAAATAGAATATTTATCTATGAAGGGTTAAAAATAGTAAATTTTTATTTGATCGTTATATTGATATATTATGTTCCTACTGTGTTAAGTAATTTTAGAAATGCTGAAATAATATAGACATTGAAATTTAAGTGAATAAAGTAAAGAATTGTAGAGTTTTGTGTAAATGAAAGCTCAAAGATTAAAATAATAATTAATATTTATAAAGTATATAAATTAACATATATATAAAATTATAAATATTCTCTGTATAGGATTACATGTTTTAGAGAAGAGATAGATATCTGTTTCTGTTAGAGGTGAAAGAAGAATCTCTCCTCTCATAGCTGGTATCCCATGGACGTTAAGCCGGTGAACGCCCATGCGATGAAACTGACGTGATGGATTAAAAAGTTATACAATGTTAGTGTACCAGGATAAAAAGACTTACGCAATCATTGAAAAAGATTCGAAGATTATTGGGTGTGATCAGAAAGATTTAAGGAGAATTTTAGTGTCTAACGGAGGAAACAAAGATGATGGTCAGAATATTAAGAACAAGAGATATATAGCTCGTAATACAAGGAGGAATCTACTCTAGAGCTGGAGAAAAGGATAAGAGGATATGTTACTACTCAGGAAAAAATCCTTGGTATTGATAAATGAGCGAATAGAGGATACTGAGATAATATGAACTACTATTACTATTGACCTTTAGGAATGTAAGATTAAATGATTGGGAGTTATTTGCTTTAGAAGGTTTTATGTTATGGTATAATATGAGAGATATGCGGCAACTCTCTATTCGTAAAGGTGGCTTGTTAATATGGTATAGGTGTTAAAGAGCTGTTACATGCATAAGAGTCATAGTTTAGATCGCAAGGAATTAATATAGTAACTATATTAGCAAGATTAAGGTTCAGTTGGTATGAGTATAAGTAGTATGTAGTGGAAAATATCAATTCCTTATTAATAGGACTTTCGAAGACGATCTGAGAGAAACCGGAGTGCACAACTAGTTCAGCTTTTCCGGTTACAACGGTCGCACCAGCCATCAGTTAATTGTGCGCCGCTATGATGAGATTATAAGTGATATATATAGATAGGTTACGAGACGTATGATGATATATAGAAGGATTATTGAAGATGATATATATATGTAATAATGATTACTGAAAGATATGAGATGAGATAGAGTAGAGAGAGATATGAAAAGAGAGATTCATGAGAGAGAATGATGGCTAACTCAATTTTGAGGTATATAATATAAATAATATATATATGTCAAGACTCTAGAAGAGCCACAAGTCAAGGTAATGA